>MU225319.1:90452-104823 GCA_018584345.1 Thuja plicata
CTGAGAGGCTTAAAGTTTTCCTTCCCATGGTTATCTCTGAGGAACAAGGAGGTTTTGTGGCTGGCAAACAAATTTTGGATGGGGTGGTTATTGCTTTTGAAGCTATTCACTCTATGAGTACTTCCCAAGAACGTGCCATGTTCATTAAGCTTGATATGGCTAAGGCTTATGACAGAGTCAATTGGGATTTCTTGCAGAAAGTTCTTATGGATTTTGGCTTCAATTAAGAATGGGTTCGATGGGTTCTGAGCTGTGTTAGTACTCCTTCCTTCTTGGTCCTTATCAATGGTGAACCTTCAGCGCTTTTTTGAACATCTAGGGGTCTTCACCAAGGAGACCCGCTCTCTCCTTATTTGTTTATCATTATGGCTAAGGGCCTTGGTAGACTTATCAAGTTTCATGTTTCTCAAAATCTGATTTATGGATGGCAATGGGGGATTGGAGTTCCCACTCTGTCCCACCTCCATTTTGTTGATGATACAACCCTTGTAGGGAGAGCTCAGGTTCGTGAAGCTGAAGCCTTTCGGCTCACCCTAGATACTTATTTGGCTGCTTCTGGGCAGAAAATTAATGATCACAAGTCCTCTATTTTTTTCTTCAACACTCCTGAGCCTATCCAGTGGAGGATTGCTAATATCCTGAGGTTCCAGATTCAGTCTCTTTCTCTAACTTACTTGGGGGTCCCTATTGTGGTTGGAAGACAGCCTAGGCTTTTCTGGCAGAATGTTCTCGACAAACTATGACAAAAAGTTAATCATTGGACTCATAGGTGGCTCTCTATTGCTGGCAGGGTGACACTTTTGCAATTTGTGATTCAAGCTCTTCCCATATATCGTAGTGCATTCCTATTTTTTAGAGGTAGTATTTTATCATGATCTACTCATAGTTCTTTAAAATATTGCACCTACATTTTCAACTTGCATTGGCTGAGTAGTGATGATAAGGTCAATCATGTAGATTCATGTTTTTCATATATTTTTTTTTATTGAAATATGTTATTGGTATTGTAACCATTTGATTAGTGTTAAATTATTATCAAGAAGGAAACTCATATAGATTATTGTCTTCTTGATCTAAATCATCATTTGTTTTAGGTGAGGTTCTTCAGTTACATCACTACATCAGTCCTTGTTTGATATTTGTCTAGATATTTATTTGTTCTTTAGTGATGCTATTTTTTTTTTGTAAAAATGTTTTAGAGGCTTCTAATCCCTTCATATTCTCTCTTTTGGAGAGGATCTTTCTTACATATGTTTTTTCTTCTTTAATCTAGTTGTGAGAGGTTTCATTTGATTGTATTGTTATAATGATTTAGAATAACTATGGGGGGGTGAATCAGTTATCCAAGGTCCAGATGTACCAATTAAACTTTTAAACACTTCAACCAACTCAGATCCACTTGGTAATCCACTTTCTCTCTATAGTATATGATCAACACTATAAACTTGCAGTTTACTGTCCTTCTGTAATCAATTTATAGAATATAAAACTCTTAACAATACAACACATCAAATAACATTCACATGAGTATGACACCAGAATTTAACAACATGACTGTTAGGTCAACCTTGTTTAAATGGATTTGGCAACTGATAGAATGGTTAGAATGTAACAACAAATTGTGATCTAGAACATGCAACTTACTTTTCAAATACAGATCCAATTATAACTCAAATTCTAATTCAGTGACTGGCCTTCATTGTCATCTCTATCACTTAGATCTACTCTAAAATCCTTCAAGCAAGCACCACTTAGCAGTCATGTACTGCTCTCTTCACCCTTCTCTTCCTTATACTTATATTTTTCTAATCAATTGAATTAACCTCATACCACACACACATAACCTGCAATTAGGTTAATCTTATACCTCTTTGATCAGGTAGCACAATCTATTTCTTCTTAATCATCACCATAGATCTTAGGGTTAGGTTAGATCCAACAAATCCTTCCAACATTTTTTTTCCATCTACATTGTAGATTACATCCTAAAACTTCTTCTTGAATCCATACATAAAATGGTTAAAGATATATTAAATGTTCATTTAATTCTCCACAACAATCAACCTTAACTTAAATACTCTTCACATATCCCAAGACAATCAACTATGTTGGCTAGGATCTCAAATCTTTTTGAAACTTCAAAATGACTAACACTTGCTCAATACTATGCACTGTCGCTCAGTCATCTCTGTGTAACTCGGTAATTAACTAAAAATCAGAAAATATTGATGCTCAGTTTACACTAAATTTTCTTAGCATATACTGGCACTCTGTTGACACTCGCATCACTCGGCATTACTCGACACAAACTAGTTTGAACTTATGTTTCTTAATATTTTGCTCTGTTACTTGGTCAAGACTAATCTTGTAGTCATCTAAACTTCACTTGGACTTAAGATAAACAATATATTACCTTGTCAACGTGTGATCTCATAAAATACCCATTGTAGTTTCACATAACTCAACCATTTGACCAGGTCTTCTTGTTATTTCTCCTTTTCAAATCTTCTTCATCAATCAATTCATATGACACTTTACAAGATATCAATTGTCTTAACAGTTAAGGTTTGACATCAATAGCAATATAACAATTGTTTCAATTATAGTTTCCAACATGCATTACATTGTAGTTGTACATGGGTACCTAACATTTATTTTTTGTTATGACTCATAACACATTTCAATAATAATCTTCTTCCTGATTTGCACTTATGGGATTTGTACTTGAGGGGGTGTTCGGGTAAATATTATTTACTTATGTAAGCTTAACTTTAATAGAGGATAATTATGAGGAGGTTAAATAAAATTTATTAATATTTTAATGTTGGATGCAATTAATATTTTTGGCAGGTATTTGTACCCTCCCTCACAGGTTATTGGTTCTCCCTATCTTGACCTTGTATATATAAGAAAAAATCATGTATATTTTATTTATCTCAAACACATTTACATAATCAGTAAAATATAATTTTTTTTTGTGAAGGTTCATAGTTGTCTATATATCCTAGAGTGAAGTTAATACTCCAACAAATAGGGATGTAAAAACATATCATTTTTTAACTATTATGGATTACAATATTTATGGATTGCATAACTATTACACAAAAATATTCTATTGAGACTTCATTAAAACAATATAAATTTAAACTAATGATAATATCTAGAGCCTCAAACCAATATATTTTGGCATCTATTATGCATCACACATGGCTATGAAAATTTAAAAAATACTTCAAGATAGAGCGTAAAAAGACATCAAAAACTCAATTAAGTGATGTATTATAATTTATTTAATAACATGTTAGTAAAGATAATTATTCATTTACATAAATAACTCACTTAAATTAATTTAATTAGATAAACTTAAATGGTAATTAAAATTTTGTATCTTACACAAACCATGCAAAGTTGGAATTTTGGAGTGTTAAACTTAATTATATATCTTTAATAAGAATTAAAATTATTATTGAATCCCCCCTTAATGTCAAGAGACATCACAATTTGATTTGAAAGAATAATAAAATAAAACTTTGCAACCAAACATGTGTTTTTTAATTAGGAAAATGATATCTTAACCTTGCATAAATGCATAAGCTTACTATTTTATAGAAAGTTTCTATTTGCAGACAGACTTATCCAAAAAATTTCCCCAGAGCTATTTATTGGCTAGATAAGTATCTAGATAAATTTTTGTTTCAAAATCATGACAAGTTTCTAAGATATTAAGGTTTCTATTTTTTAGAGTTCATTTGAAATTTTGACGTGAATTTTAAATTCCCCTTATGTGCTAGATGTGCCCAAAAGATTTCATAACTAATGTATCAATTTATAGCTTGATTGAGCACTTGGTGAGATTTCCAACACTTAAAATGGTTAGACACCTAGATCAAATTTTATTACCTCCAAAATTTGGGTAACCTAAAATGAAAATGTGTTCCACATGTAAATGAGATATAAAAAGTTGATACACATGTTGGTGTGTATTTTGAGGTCATCTTAGATTATAAATAAGCCAGGTTACACATTTTGGGTCACTTGAGCTAATAGTAAATTGCAATATAATTTTATGGTTTCATGTATTATATCTCCTTTGTATAAGGTGTGTGAGATAGATGTTGTATGTACAAGTCTTATATTGTATTGTATTGTATTGTTGATTTATGAATAATATATTAGGTGGAAAAATAAAGAATTTAAATTTCTAAAAGACCCTTTCCAAACCTTTGATTTCTTCTATTATGCCTCATAGTTCTGGATATTGTTGTATTTGGTAGGCAATTTAAATATTTATTTAACTTGAAATTCAAAAAGAGAGGTGAATGGTGGATAGAGAAATTAATTCTTTGAGAGAGAGAGAGAGAGAGAGAGAGAGGATTTACCTATGCACCAACTTTTAAATGACTAATGACCAATTCCAAGTCTCTAATTCTTCACGATTATTCAAGTCAAAGGATATCTTCTCCAATTGAAGAAATTTTCATTCTCATGATGGCCAAGTAGAGTAATTATCAATCAAGCAAGAAGATACTTCCTTCCATTCACATTAATTTTCCTTTATTGCAAGCGATTATCAAGCATATCTACATTCAATATCTAGGAGTGGCATTCACAGATCTATGCATTTGTGAGGGCTTCCTTGATTCTACATTACATTCCAAGATCAACTCCTTTATTTCAAGTACATCAAAGCATCTTCTTGGTCATGAGAAATTCCTAAATTTGTCCATGACGGTCTATGGAAGGTGAATCTTACAATTACCTCTTTACATACTTTCCTTTATGGATTTTTTTTCCATTTTCAAGGTTGATTCCTAACCATGGGTTTGACCAAGGTAAAACCCCTTTAGACGACCTTTTTCTCATTTTTATGTGTCTAGGAATAGGTTACAGAGCCATCAGACAAAATACAAAAATATAAGATATAATTGAAGGACCCCAAACAAATTAAGCAAAAATCACTAGGCACAAAATTCCATTGGCATGTATACCTAGGTATAGGACAATTTCTGTCCTTGTACCTTGTATTTTTAGCTCAAATTTCACCCATGGGCCAAATTTGTGTTATGATTTTCATTTCTATACATTTATGCTCTCTATCAGTCCATATCAGTCTGTTATTTCCCATTTTTAGTGACTTTTCTAATTCATCATCCAAAATACATCATTTCATCATTTCTATTTTCATCATTACATATTTTAGAGAAGAGTCACTATCCAATTTAATGTTTGAGTCTCTTCTTGATCCTAGTGGGGCATCTTCCTTCAAAAATGTGCAATTCATGAAAAGGTGAAGTGATTTACCTATTTTCATTGCTTCCCTTTCCCATATGCACATACATGTTGTTCCATTTTTAGTCCTTTCACCTTTCTCATATATTTTAGGTGTTTTATATTGGTGTTGACCTCCCTTAACAATAAAATATGCAGTTAAACATGAGAAATCCAAGGGTCAGAATGAAGGGGAGGGGTATTCAAAGGTTCAATTTATCGTAAGGAAAATAGGATCCCCATGGGTAGCCTATACATTCATCCATTGTAAACATGTGGAATAAAGGAAAAAAAATATTGGCATATTGTTTGGATGGGAATAAATACTTTGCACAATGAATAAGGCTACCCATGGATTTTATGCTGAAAGGTAAAGCTATCTATCTAACATAATATTTAAAATGTAGTTTTAGGTTCTTCCCTATGAAATTCATGAATAAAAGGTAGGTAACCTACATATGATAACTTCCCTTCTAGCAAGGCTCCTGCCTCCTTGCCAGACCCATACCATGTTAGCTCTCCATTCCCAAATGCATGTCCTAATCAATTTGTAAACCATGATAATAGAGACTAAACAAAGAAATAAGAATACCAACAAAAAATTGGAAGGTAGAGTATTGCACAATAATTACAAAACCTTGATCGCCTACAACTATTCTTCTTAGCACATCTTTATAGAAATTTGATACTAAGCCCTTGAGTGTTTAAAAAACCACTCTTGAAGCTTTCTCCTCTTTTTGTACTTCCTTTGTTTATCTTTGCCCCATTCTTGTCATCTCAAATGTAATCATTTTTGTTGCATGATATGACCAAATTAGAGGTGGAGGGAAAGCGAGGAGTCCTCCTTGTCGATGGTTTTGCGGTTTATGTCATTTAACAAAGATTGTGATGTGTGAATTTGGATTTGTTAGCTTGTGAGGGGAAAAAATTGTCGCTTCTTTCTCCCTTTTCGCCTAAATGCATTTTTCTTTTAACTTATTTTTAATTTAAGACAATTAATTTTTTTAATTTTTTAACTTATAATAATTAAAATAATAGTGTAAGTATTAAAGATAAAATATTAATTGTCTTTAAAAAATTATATTAAACTACCCTAATATGTAGTAATGATTCTTATAGGCTACTTTTATCACTAAAAGATGACTATGATTAAATGAATGGCTTTGGGAGTATAATACTAGTAAGTGGTAAGCAACTATTTAATAGTATTCAAAAGGAAAATACGTGTTTATCAATTATGGTGATGTTTTTGGTTGCATTTATATTTCATCCACTAGCATGTCTATGCATTCTTATTTATTCACTACTTATTATTCTCAATATTCATAACTCACCCCCCCTAGGTCAACCTACTACTCACTGACCATCATATTCGAGAACCCAACCAATTTAATGTTTCTCAATAGGCATATCATCTGAATTTTTGCTTGTTTGCATGCCACTATAGACCAAGTATATAATTTATCTATCATATATTATAAATAAGTGATATTTTTAATCTCCAAATTTTTAATTTTTTCTTTTTTCTTTTTAATTACCCTTTATGTTGCTAATGCTACCCCCTTCTTCTAAATTTTAATTGCCTAAGGCATTTTTCTCCCATTAAGAGCCCCTCTAGTACCCATTGACCTACCTAATCTCTCTATGGAGAAATCATGCCTCACACCTACTTACCAACCTTCTTTGCAATGTCTATAGAATCCCATTTAAAATTTACTATATTCTACTTTTCTTTCAAATGACATCAAAAAAGACAATCTCAAAAAATAGAAAAATACATTTTACCTAAAACACATTTCTACCATCATCATACTAGACCTACCCCACCATCTAATCTTGAACATTTTTTAAAGGAGTATTTTATTATTTACCCATTTAATTATTCTTCTAATGTTAGTTTCAAAATACATTTCAAATATTTATTTAACTAATTTAATTTGTTCAGATCATACTAATTAAACATTTAAACATGCTCCATTAATGTAATTAACCATCTTGAAACCATTATTCTACATTATTTCCATCTTTCAAATATTAAAAAGGTAAATTAATTTTACTGAACTCATTCAACAATTTTCCAAAAAATCTACCATAAATTAGATAAATATATCAAGTTTAATCAGCTAATTAATTGTCAAACACTTTTTTCTTCATTGGTTAGAGCTTTAAATTATTTCTTGAATCTTCCTTAGGTTGCAAGGGAAACAAATAAAAGTGCTTCAAATTTGTGAAAAAGTGTTCAACGATGAATAACTCAGATTGATCTGCCTTAGGCTATGACACATAATACAATACTCAAAGAACTATAAAATTGAGTTGGGATGGGCAAAGGACAAGTGCAAATAAGTTCACTTCTTGTGCTACCATTATGACCTTGTTCTTACCCTACCTTTGATACCAGATGACAAGAGGAGTACAAATTAAAATTGAAATTATTAAGCATCGTCAACAAAACATTACATCTATTGAGCTTCAGTTCATTCACAATGACAACCTTCTTCAGACACAGATTAGCTATTTTGAATTCCTATATTCTGAGTCAATGTTTTTATTCTAATCCTATCTCACCATTTCTGCCAGTGTCATCCAAATAAGTGTAACAAAATATAGCTTCATATATTTTTTCAGGGGGCTAGATTTTGCATGGAGCCACCCCATGGAAATGCAAACCCCGAGCGGCACTGACGAGCCTTAATCGAGGCTCCCATTGTGGAAAATCCCCTTTCTTGCCATCAGACTATACCTTACCCTCATTCTCAAGTACCCAACCTGACTGCCTTAACATGCACACCGCGGAATGGTCGTGCATGCTGAACCTCCATAGTTCTAGCCTTCCTCTGTATGCACCACGCATACTTCCCTGAGCGTTCTTAGCTCTGCTCTTGTCCAACTGCGGTGAACCCCGGCTTGTTCACCAATAAAGCTCACTAGCCATCAGTAAGGCGAGGCTACTCTGATTCACCTCTATATATCCGTAGATACCTCATTCTTGCCACAAGACATGAGGGAAGGACTACTCTACTTCGTCCCTCTTGAGGGGGTCGGCCACTCCAGCCTTCCTTGTGCACTGAGGCACTTGCCCTCTGCGGTTACTCCTCGGATCCGCTCCATGCGCGATCCTATGCCACAACTGTGTGCCCAGCTTCCAAGCAGCACAGCCCCAAGATTGCACCCCAAATCTGTCCTTAACAGCATCCAACATTGCGACTATGTGTGCCTTGCACTCGACATAGCCCCCGTCCATTTGGTGAATCACCAGCCCCTTACATACTCCCCCACTTTAAAATAGGTGACGCCCTCATTGCCGGAACTCCCAGCTTCAAGGCCCGCACTTCGCTACCTTAGCACCTGTCAGCAAGATCTGCATATGCCTCTTCAACTGCTCTCCACACCCTTGATAAAATGCACAACCTTGGAACACACCCTTGCACCGTTTCTATCACCATAACATACTTGATGCGGCCAACATATCGAATGTTGACCCCGGCATGAATCCACTCCATGACTAACTTCTGACTGAGCTGTCCAACCGAATTGAACACTGAGAACTGTATGCCAAATACTTATGTCTCCCACTCAGCCTACTTCCACACCCTAATTTTCTGTCCTCCACCTTCCACTGTCCCACAACCATTCTGGACATCCACTGAAAGACACATTTTTGCAACCCACTTGCAATACCCTTTTTAGCTTTCCCAAAGTTACGCGTATCCTACTCTCGACATCCTTGACTTCTGTTGTGTCACTCTACTTGCCTGACGAATGGCCCTAATGGCATGCCCTGCATCCATACTCCCAAGTCAAAACAACGCAACCCAAAATGCACACCAACATCCATCTAACACCCCATTTGTAGAACCATGCGCCATCCCCGGTACTTATGCCAACCTTCCTCAGATCATGAATGAACCCCGATCCTACACCAAACTGTATCTCATAGCTCCCAGCCGTTGCTCCTCGGATGATGTCCCCAACACCAACCTACACCTCACTGCTTTCCCAAAGTTACACATATCCTACTCCTGGCTTCCTCAACTTCTGTTGTGTCACACTGCTTGCTCGACGACTAGCCCTCATGGCATGCCTTGCACCCATACTCCCAAGTCAAACAACGCAACCCAGGATGCACACCAACATCCATCTGAGACCACATTCGTAGAACCTTGCGCCATCCTCGGTACTTATGCCAACCTTCCTCAGATCATGTGATGAACACAATCCTACACCAAACTATTCCAAAAAGCTCCCAAATGTTTCTCCTCGGATGATGTCCCCAACACCAACCTACACCTCACTGCTTCCCTTTTCGCAGCCCAACTACAGTGCCGGACTTTCCGGACTTTTTCCCCGATTACCCTTTGGTCTTACATGTCCCTTCAACAATGCCAACGCTCTGATACCAACTGTCAAGGGGCTAGATTTTTCATGGAGCCACCCCATGGAAATGCAAACCCCGAGCAGCACTAACAAGCCTTAATCGAGGCTCCCATTGTGAAAAAGCCCCTTTCTTTCCGTCAGACTATGCCTTACCCTCATTCTCAAGTACCCAACCTGACTGCCTTAACATGCACACCTGGGAATGGTCGTGCATGCCGAACCTCCATAGTTCTAGCCTTCCTCTGTATGCACCGCGCATACTTCCCTGAGCGTTCTTAGCTCTGCTCTTGTCCAACTGCGGTGAACCCCGGCTTGTTCACCAATAAACCTCACCAGCCATCAGTAAGGCAAGGCTACTCTGATTCACCTCTATATATCCGTAGATACCTCATTCTTGCCACAAGACATGAGGGAAGGACTACTCTACTTCATCCCTCTTGAGGGGGTCGGCCACTCCAGCCTTCCTTGTGCACTGAGGCACTTGCCCTCCGCGGTTACTCCTCGGATCTGCTCCATGCGCGATCCTACACCACAACTGTGCGCCCAGCTTCCAAGCAGCACAGCCCCAAGATTGCACCCCAAATCCATCCTTAACGGCATCCAACATTGCGACTATGCATGCCTTGCACTCGACATAGCCTCCATCCATTTGGTGAATCGCCAGCCCCTTACATATTTTTTGCCACAAACCGAAATGACATATTATTCAAATATAAAGCTACATTGATAGAGCATACACAGTAATTGGGCTTCTCACAGTGTAATTATCATAGTTCCATGTTAAGGCCCCTGAAAGCAATGTGTCATTACCTAAGGATCCACCTTCAATCGTAACATTGTATGATAGCTTCTAGTTTAGAGAGGAAAATGATAATGCTGGTTCCACTGTCACATTGATTCCAGATGGTGCACTTACAATGGCCTTGTATGTACATTCTGATGTTCCTACATTGGTAACAGTTCTAGGAAATTTAGCTTCAAAATAGTTTCCTGGGGTAGTAAAAACCATTATTGTAGGATAGTTTAGTTCTCATGCTCCATTTTTAGATGGTGTTATAAGTTCACAACTACTAAAGTCTCCTGTCACCAAACGCAAACTGGTATCATTGTAACATTCCCTGCACAATATATTAATGTAATCATCTACATCTGTGTCATAAACAAGCCCTGGATTGACTGCCTTCATTGGATTAATTTGGCCAGCCCCATACCCAAATTCTGCATCCGCAATCCCAGGCATTGTTTTATCCATTATAAATGCTACATCACAAGTTAAACGTAAACTGTTACAGATTTCGTATTTCCAAAACTAGTTATAGTCAATATAATTAAAAAATTAGAAAAATTCCTTATTTAGTAGAGACATTCAAATAATCAAATACCTGTGGTCAGGAGAGCTGACTTTATAGCAGTAGGAGACCAATCATTATGATAAGACTTAACAGACCCTGTAGTCCCTGCAACATGAGGGCATGACATTGATTTCCCTAATATTATATTAAAGTTTGAAAACCTCATGTCTTCTGGATAGCCTGTAAGTGATGCATTATTGGACCAAGATGCCAGGATATTCACACCTGGTGCAGTGATGTCTAGCTGATAACCCATACCATTATAACGTATTACTTTCCATGGAACAAATTTGTGGCCTATAATGGAGCATCTAACCAGTTTTTCCAATACAAAGGATTGATTTCTTTTAAAACTACTTTTGTCTATAATTTAAATTATGTCCTAGTGACAAAAAATAAAAACAATAGGTACCTTGAGAATGTCGAGTGTGATTGGATTGTAGCCCCGTGATGAAAAAGAAACCACTATTGGTGCTGGTGCTGTGGGAGTTATACTTTTTTGAATGTTTAACTGGAGAGCTGATTTGCAAATATAATTAATAATTTCCAGCCCCTACCTGGCTTAATAATTTTGGCTGGAAATGGGTTCAACATGGGGAATTTTTCCGTTTCCTGGGCATTCCCTTTGCTTTCCATGGCTCCTCTTTGGATTTATGGAATGTTGTGATTGCCAAGATTGAAAAAAAGCTGCAATATTGGATCTGCAAGCCTCTTTCCCTTGCTAGAAAGTTTCAGATTTGTTCCAAAGTTTTGGCTGCTACTCATGTCTACTACTCCTCTTGTTGGGCTCCCTCTAAGGCTTCTTATCTCAAGCTGGAAAGTCTGTTCAGAGATTTTCTTTGGGCCTCTGGTGCTGACGGCCATGGGTTTCATAGGGTTGCCTGGGAGTTTTGTTGCCTGGGAGTTCTGTTGCCTTCCTCATGATTCTGGAGGCCTTGGCCTTCTCTCCACTCAGAGGGAGGGGAATGATCTCCGTGTGAAGTGGATTATCCATGCTCTTACTGGTGATGAGGCCTGGAAAATTCTTGTCAGGCACTGCATCTCTTCTGGATTCCCATTTCACAGGCCAGCTTGGAAGGGCATTGGTCTCCAGACCTTGCTCACTATGAAAGAACCTGTTCAAATCTAGGGTACCTTCATCATCAAGAGAATTTGGAAATCTTGGGAAGCTATTAAGCCTTGGCTCCGTTGGGATGGTGATGCCTTTCGCAATGGTCTTTCTTTCAATCAGCAAAGCCTCTGGTGGTCTCCGTTGTTTTCTATTCAAGGCATCCCTCTAGATAAGACTCAAGGGACTAGTGCTCTGCGTTTTTTCAAACGTAGCATCTAGACTCCCAAGGACCTCTTCTCTAGAGCCTCAATGGGTCTCCATTCATGGGAGGATATGCAGGCGCAGTATCATTTGGCTTGCTCAGATCGCCAGACTTTTGATCTTTTGGTTTCTGTGATTCCTGTCAACTTGCTTCATAAGATTGGTATTCAGTCTGTCAGGCCCTGGTGTAAGGATTAGAAATGGTATCCTGCCACATCTTTCAGCAATTACAAACCAAGGCTGGGTTATAGGTGGTTGTCCCCCCATCTTCCGATGGTGGATACCCTTAATCAGAGATGGCATCTTCATTCTTCCACTTCACACTAGAGCTCTTTCTTTCAAACCATCTGGGCTGCCATTACGGAGCTGAAGATGGCTCTTTTTGCTTGGTGTCTACTTTTTCAAGGGCTCCCAATTGGCCCTAGGCTCGAACATCTGGGTATTCATGACCCTCGATGTCCTTTCTGTGGTCACCCTGAATCTTTTTTGCACATCTTCTGGTTTTGTAGGAGACCTCAACAGTATTGGCAGTGGATTCATGATTTCATCAAGCCCTTTCGACCTGAGCCTTTTTCCTGGCACATGATTGTCTGAGGAGATTCTCCTAGACTTCCCTCCAAGTTTACCCAGATTTGACATACTTTCAGGATGGAGATTTTGTTCACTTTATGGAAAGATAGGAATGCTGTTATTTTTTCTCACAACTTTCTTGATACAAATGTTTCTCTATATAACAAGGCTTGCATTTGTAATAATGTTATGATGCAGATTCAAGTTCAAGCGAATAAAGTGGCTCTAGAGGTGGCTCACCTGCAGGAGCTTCTCAATCATTGGGGCAATGCTCCCTGCATTGTTTCCAGGGTTCCTCCTGATGCCATTTCTGCTAAGGATACTCCTCCCAGAGGTTGTTGTCGTGGGCGCAGCTCCTCGGCGCGCCGCTCACGCACCCCGCGTTTGCAGGCACACCGCCACCACTCTCCAATAGGTGGCGGTGCCACTTGGCTTCTCCGCTTCGCCGTTCTTCTGGGTGGTCTCCAGCTCCGGCTCAGTCTACCCCTCCTGATGCTCTTGGCTCTCGTCGTGACTCTGATTGGCATCCTGCCACCTCTTCCAAGTTTCCCTGCCTGGCTTTGGCCATTTCTCCGCCCAGGGCAAAAGAGAAAGATAAAGAAGAAGCTGAAGATGATGGATGGTCGCTCCCTGACCCTCCTGTTAACCCTAATAATGTGTGGGGTTCTGATGATAAAGATCCTCCTCCTTCTGCCACTGCTCTTATGTCCCCTGACCCCTTTTTTGTAGATATCTAACTTTGATATTTTATTAATTAAAAAGGCACTATTCATCAAAAAAATATATAGTTTCACATAGGTCCCCACATATTAATCTTTCATTGTAAAATTATAAGTTTGGTGTATAGTGTAGAAGCTTTTGAATCCGATTGTGTGGATGTAAAAACTTGCACGCAATTATATTCAGAAACTTCTACACTATATATAATAGATTGTGGAAGCTTATAGCACTTATTAAACTGATTTAATTTACCCAGTTGAATTAATGTAAGATAACACAGTTATCCCTTGCTTAGTAGATATTATTGCCGCAGGATTTAACCATGTCAATGCTGTGTCATTAGCACGATCATAAAGCATAATAACACCCGCACCGCCAGCTAGAAAAACTGAGTAATCTGGAAGAATGTCATTACTGACATCAATATTGCTGACGACTATCTTTCCTTCCACTTGTGTTTGATCCTGAGAATCCTTTAGACCAGCACTAGAGTTTTCATAGAAACAATAAAATATCAGAACTCTCATAGAAGCAATAATGAAATAAATAGTATTATATATTTTATATTTTTGTTGAATTTCAGAGCCATTTATGTTTCGTTTCTTACCTAGAGTTATCTGAAGTGAAACCTCCAGAAACATTTGCAACATCCCCTCCATATACCAAAGGATACCATGGTTTCTCCATCGTATATAAATTTACAGAAATGCCCTGTAAAGAGTTATTCAAGTTGATGCTCTAGCAGCTAATTCAGTTGTGTGGACTCAGGTTG
>MU225319.1:108406-121539 GCA_018584345.1 Thuja plicata
TATATATATATATGCTAGGACTTTATCTATTATTTAAATTCTACTTTACATTTAAAATCTATAACTAGAATTTAAATTTTTACAATTATAACTATAGAAATGAAACTATAATATATATACAAACATAATTTATTAAATATTATTTTTAAAATTTTATAAAACCTTCTATTTTAATTTTTCATTGTCATGGTCTAAATTTTTTCAAATTATATAATTGATTCAATCATTTATTAATAAGATAAAAATAATAAAATTAGACTAGTAGTATAATTTAAATTTAATAAAACGTATGGATAGAAATACAACAAAAATAAATAAACACTAAAATAACATTAAAATTTATAGTTCCCTAAAAAATTGGTAGTGGTGTTTTTGCAATTAAGATAAAGGGTTCCTCTAACACCAAAAGATTTCAACCAATCATGTTGGAGATAATCAATTTGTATAATATATGAACTTAATAAATAAATATGTCAACTTTAGATAAATTCAAATTATCTAAAAATAAATACTGTAAGTTTAGATAGAAATGTTTTTTAATTTACAATTTTTCTAGTTACAATGATAATTATGTTATAAAGGTAATAAGACTAATGATTATATAAATAATGGGTTATAATCTAAAACTTTTGGAAAACTATAATCAAGAAATTACAAACTTACAAATTGCATTGGACTAAGGAGGAGGCAACAAAATGAAGGCTTTGGAAATAGTCAATCTTGAGAGCTATGGTGTAAATTTTAGATACTATTGCTAAATATAAAACATTGTAATATTGATTGCAAAGATCATTTCTAAACCTCTAAATGTTTTGATCAAAAAAATCATTATAAATGAGTTCATTGACTTTATTATTTAAACTACAAAAGAATTTTTTATGATGGATAATGATTAACATAAATATAAATTTTTAAAGGTTTCTATTGCTCAAAGGGGCTTGTTTGGAGTTTTTCAAATTCTTATTTACCACCCCTTTTTGTAATTCTATTTTCTACTACAAATCTACCTCAAACAATTTGTTGATTGATCTTTCATCACTCATCATGTTCTCTCGCTACCTCATATTTCTATTCATGTGTTGATTAATGTTGGAGTTGTGACCATGGGAATTTCTAAACTATATGCTCTGGTTATGGGTCCGTCTACCTATCTAGTGAAGCTGGGACTTGTTTCTCCTAATCAGTCCTTAGGTTTCCATTCACCATACCTCCTATGTAGATCTTCTTAGGAAAATGTTTGTTATTTATATAGATTCCAAGGTTTCTACTTATGAGAAATGAAGGTTTCTATTAAATCGATATTCCCTAGTGTTGATTTCTCTCCCATCATTCCTCTAGGGAAAGTAGTGTTGGAATCTAAGGATTATTCTATAAAAAATGGTATAATATGCATTTTAATTATTTTTTTACCTTCTCTTGCTAGTTTTCACCATAGGGCTAACAAGATTTGATCTCCTTTAGTTGAGATAAATTAGAGCTTTACCCTTATTTCAATTTTTTTTTTGATGTGTACATCAATTCTATGGAGGATAGGTAGGTTGTTCTTGATGGTGGGCCTTGGTAGTGGGATTTACATCCCCTCTCTATATGCTCCTAAGTTTCTTCTTTCAAGCCTTTGATAGATCCAAACCATATTTTTCCTATATGGGTAACGTTGCCTTATATTCCCCCTCATTTTATACTGTGATGAAGCCTTGAGGATATTAATAATAATTTATGTGGATTTATTGACCAAATCATTTGGACACACTTCATTTTCTTTTATTATAGTTTATGTACATATTTCAAAGGATTTGCATGGAGAAGTCATTCTACAGGTCAATGATAGATCTTGTTGTTAGCTAGTGGACAATAAGGAAATCTCCTTACACTACAAGTTCTATTTTACTATTGGGCATTTATCTTATGAGTACTCTTATAGTGGTTGCAGACATTATTCCTCAACATGGTGAAGAAATTATGTTCACAACCATTTTTTTATTATTTAGGAGGCTAGTTCTAAGGATGATACTATTTTAGAGGATAACACTCCACCCACTCATATTTCTATTATACCTTGTTCTGCTTACCTAATTTTGGAGATGTGGCCATATCTTGCTTCAATTTATTCTACTCTTGTCCTTATTTCTATTGATTTATCTACTAGTGTTACTCACAAGTCCAAATATTCTTCCAATAATAAAATGAGTGATGTTAAGGTTTCTTTCTTTCTAACTGATGTTGTGAATGAAATCTTTGTTGTTTTTGTTTTTGATTGCAGGAAAAATAGGTTTTAAATGGGGACCCGAAACCCCTTACATGCTAGAAACATAGATAAAACATTGAGGCACCCCAAAAAGAGACAGGACTGGAAGCCAGACTGCAGGAAAGCTAACAACAACAAAAAATAGGAAATAAACCAGAAGCCAGAAAAACCACAAAAAAAGACCAACCACCAAACCCAAAAACCAGAGCACTAGACCAGCTCCTTACAAGTCTCAGTAGCTTCCTACTTAGCTTCAGATATCTTCTTCATCGTTGCATTAAACTCAGAGAGTTCCTAGATTATGTCATGAATTTTCTTCTTTCGAGCAGATCTAGTGCGTTTTCTGGGACCTTCATCTTCCAGGTTGTCAGTAATGTCCTCTAGTTTGTTACCTGGCGACCCAATATCCAGCTCAGCCTCAAAGGTTAGGAAATAATCCATGGCCGAACCCATAAAGTTGTTGTAATCATGCATATGTTTTTTCATGGTATGCTCCAGGGTATCAATTCTGGCTTGTAACTGCAGGACATTACTATCATCATTATTGGTCATCTTTTCCTCCTTGGTGTTAGGGCCAGACTCCATCTGATTCTGTAGAGTATCCACCTTAGCATCAATGGCATGATACTTAAGGTTTAGGTTCTTGATTTCTGGAACATCCATTTCATTAACTGAAAGTTGTACATAGAGGTAGCTCTGGCTATTTGGAGAACCCCAATAGGAGGGTCAATCTTATCATCCATGTCATCCTTTAGTAGTTGAACATTTCTTTCCTTCAGGTCCACAATCTTGATAAAAGGAATGTTTTGAGAATTACCAGGGACATTATTTGTCTCCTTCACAAGTGAGGTTGACTCCTTGACAGGGGAAATGTTCTCCACCTCTGTAGCTTCCTTTTGAGTTTCTTGATCACAACCCATAACCACTTCAAGCTTCGGCAAGATTGGAACATCATGGTCTTCAGAACTATCATACTCAACCAGAATAGGCACCTTCTAACCTTCCTCATCCTCCTTCTTATCCTCTCTATTTTTCCTGCAATCCAAATCTTTTTCTTTGTCCATAGAACCCATCATTTCCTCATCTGTGATATCGTTCTCCTCCGAAATAGAGTTTGACACCAAGGAAGCAGAGTAACTATCTTCCTCTATAGAATCAGCCATATTGTCATAGCCTTCCACACTATCAACTGAGGTATCCGTATCCATGGTAGTCTCCTTCTCCTTCTTAATTTTTTTTCCTGTAGAACTCTCGCCTTTCTCATTTCCATCCCTAATTATTTTTTTACCCAACCCAAACTTAGACGGGGTAAGGGCAGGGCTATCCTTAGCCCTCTTCTTGATGTGTTCTACAATTAAAAGGATCAACCCTTCATGAAGAATGGGTTTCTTCTCCTTCTTCTTATACTGGACTATGCCAGAGCGTAGAGATTGTAAAATAAAGAAAGGCAGAGAGACCCTAATTTTATGCCAAAAATGACAGAGCAGAACAAAGTGGTAAGAGTGGGCTCTTTTGAACCTACCGTCCAGTGTAACATACTCCATGATCACCACCATAACTGAAGCCCAAATGTCTTTGAATGAATCCACATCATAGCAACCCCCAGACTCTTTAACAAGACTTTTTTTCTCCTCCTTACTCTTTGGAAAATGCCGAATAGCCTTTCGAGAAACCTTGCTATCCCGGAAGAACTTAATTCCCTTTGTTGCTTTTATTAGTATTGCTATTGTCACTAATAATTTTGTTGCTCTTGGTAATGTTACTGTCCTTGAGGCTTATGACCTTCTGTTTCTCTAGGTTACTTCTATTTTGATTGGAATAGTGGATCTACTTTCCATAGTTGTTCAACATAAGAATAATTATCCCACTAATAAGCATTCTTAAGATATGCCACTTGAAAAGAATTCTCAAATATCTAACTCAAAATAGGATGTAAACTATTTTGGTCAAAAAAATAATTTAGATAGTTCCCCTATTTTAATGTCTCTATTACTAAGCTTGCTCTAATTTTTGTATAATCATTTGTGCTAGATCTATAATAAGCTGGGTTCTTTCCCTAATTATTATAATAAAGAAACATATGTCATCAATGGTGTTAAATTTTTTTTTTATATTGTATACTTTTCAGATGGAATTGAAGATAAAATTGTTAATATATTTGTAGAAGCAAACCTATTGATTAAAGATAGCCCTTCATATGAAGTTATGATGTGAATAAGTAAATTTTATGGGGGTTCTTAAAAATATAAACTACATTTCATCAAACTCTTAAATATGTTTTATTGAGAGTCACATCTCACGTAAAATAGAATTGGTGATAAAATTCTTCAATTTTAAATATGTAACTAATATACCTGTTTTAAATAGATTACCTTCATCATATTGTTTAATTGTGTGGTTAAACAAAGTATATGGGTGTTCATAAATATATAAACTAAATTTACTTAGAATCCTAAACAATTTTCACTCAGGGTCATGTCTCATGCAGGATTATATACTTTTGAGATGGCATTGGTGCTATAGATCTCCATTTAAAAGTGTATAACTAATAAACTTACTTTGTATTATTTATCATACCAAATTATATAATTTTGAGATAGCATGGTGTTAAAAAAAATTGCTTCTAAATGTGTATCTAAGAAAATTATTACCAAAGATGGCCCCCAATATCTACATATACTATGCGATTAAGTAAATTGTATGGTAGTTACTAGAAATATAAGTTATTCTTATCAGACTCTTACTTATTTTTTATTGAGAGTCATGTATCATTCAAGAGCCACATCTATTCATATATCTTATCTATTTAAATATCTTTTCATCTATAAACTATCAATATTATAGTTGTCCCCTCGATGACAATTGGTTCAACCTAAATTTTGATGGCTTGGCTTAGTTAAAGATAATTGAATGAGATGGGATTAAATCTTAAGAAATGAGGAAGGGATGAAGATATTTCCCTACATTTAATTTATTGTTGTGTCTAGTCCTCCAACTATGTCAAGGTTACCACTTCCTACTTCTCATCATTGTAATAAGATGGAAAAGACGAAAGAATTCACCAATATTATTATCAAAATATATACTAGAAATATAATTATAATGCTTAGCGAAAAATCCAACCCAATTTATTTTTATAGTTTTTACAATGAGTCTCACTTCAACATGATGAGCCTAGTGTAGGTTAGACTCAAGAATAACTTCAAGGAACATAACACATTAGTAGACAGGTTGTTTACTTTTGCTAGTATGTCCAAACTATGAGGATCTAGACTAATATGCACCCTATCAAGTATAGAATGTGTATCCTATGTGGTTTTGAATGATTTTATAGATTTATCACCTCAATTGGTAGAGGAAGGGATTATAAAATCTATTCTAATAATTATAAACACTTGACTATACTTTGATTAATTATCACCTAAGGATGGATGTGATCTCCCCTTCCTCATATTTTATTATATAGTTAAGTCGCATTTACTTATGGCTTTCTTTAGTCATGTTGGTTGTCTTTCACCTTTATACTTTCCTTTCTTGGTGTTCTACTCCTATATTGTAAATTAGTTTTCTTCTACAAGAGGCAATCTCATCCAAGTAGATCCTAAAATCACGAGTCCCTAGAGAATGACTAAGAAGTTTAGTCCATTTTGAAAAATAGAAAATAATTTCTCCACTATTTAAGTAGTGACTAGCCATGACCCTCTTCTTCTGATGAGGTTTGGCGGATGTTAGGGTTCTCTTGTTCAATGGTAATTCTAAGATTATTTTGGCATCTATCGAGTGATCCAAATTATCTAAGAAAACTAAAGGCAATTACCTAAAGAAAATAATTTATTTCTAAGAGTGGTGATAAAGTTAGTCACTTGCTAAATGAGTTTTATTTCAAGGACTTCTCTAGTTATGCAAGACTATCACAATGCTCCTTTGAGGTATGTTCATCTAGATGACTACTTCAAAAGATTTTATTTCTATTGATTTTGTAATAAATGACTTTTTCCTAAGCATAATTTTATGTTTTGAATTCAGTATTTCTTGGTGCAATTGTTGTATATGGTTCTAAATGAAAAGACTTTTCCTTTCACCAAGGCCTCATTTATAAACTTTACAAGTTTAATCTAGTTATCATCATCGTCTTATCCTATTTCTATTGTATTTTTTCTATGGTAAACCACTTTGGACATAACCTAATTATAATTTTTAATAGCTTGGGTTCATTGTTGCTTGGAGCAATTAAACTATATATGGTTCTAGAAAATGTAAATATTTTTTCCTTTCACCAAGGCCTCATTTATCAACTTACTAGTTCAATCTAGTTAACACTAGTCTTATTCTATTACTCTCTCATAATTAATCAATCTCTTGCTGTGGAATTAATCTTATCATTCTCTATTTTGACACCCTTACAATGCAATAGGTTTCCTATTAATTTATCCTATGGTCTACTAAAACTGGTGAAGAGGTGTCATTTCCCCTTTGATCTTTAAAAAATGGATGTTTCCTTTTAAGGATACCTCATAAATCATTATTTTCAATGATAGCTTAGGTTCAACATAGTCCGCCTAAATATTATTTTCTTTTTTTTCTTTCATGTCTTGTAGAAACCCCTAACCTTCTATTCATTTTCTTGATGAGAGAAAGATTTTAATGTGGGTACTTCTGACCAATTGATCACTCAAAAAACACCTATTGCAAGCTCTATGAGGATCTGTATAAAAAAATGAATGAGCTACAAAAGAAATAATAAACTGCTGAACTAGATCCTAAAGTGGCAGATTGCTAAGCTGAAAATAACTATTATAAAGATCTACAACTTTTATATCTTTGTCCTAACCAAGGTTTTGTTAATAGAATTTTCCAATTGCCTATGTAAAATGTGGATCTCCACAAAAAAATTATTCTTGCTTTGTGAATAAGGGATCTACAACTTGACCTACCTCGATGAATATGGGTATCCACTCTACATGTTGAGTCACCTATGTGAATGATGATTATTCTATTGTGTGAGATCTCTAACTAAAGATCTTTACTATTATTTAAAATTGAATAGTAGTTCTATATTTTGATATTCACCATAATTTCAATCATTATGGTAGTTTAAAATTTGTATAAATCATACATTTGGTACAATCTGATTATTGAAAGATTATTTCATTTTCTCTAATTCTCTATTTTCTCTCTATATTTCTATTTCTTGAAGCTTTGTTT
The DNA here is from genome assembly GCA_018584345.1 of Thuja plicata. Lineage (NCBI taxonomy): Eukaryota > Viridiplantae > Streptophyta > Pinopsida > Cupressales > Cupressaceae > Thuja > Thuja plicata. The sequence goes on from MU225319.1 coordinate 115,857, forward strand.
CTTTATTCCTAGATAGATCTTTATGTAACTACATCTACAAAATCTTACATGGTGTTAGAGTGGGAGCTAGGAAAAGAGGTATACACTTTTCCTTTTGTAGAAACTAGATATTAAAACAATAGAATTTGTAACCTTTACAATTCTTATGTCATATATTTATTTTGCATGGAAGCCAAGGTTTTTTCTTCAACTTAGAAGTAGAGGCTTGTATTGGATAGTATTGGCAACAAAGATTGAATTGAATTCTACATCATAGACTAGCAAAGATCATGCTCTTCTTGCACGGTCTTTGCCTTTATCTTCTCCTTAGTGACACACCATTTCAGTGGACCTATCATGTGTTTCCTTTGTTAGTATTATGGGGGTTTTTGTACTCCTTATATGAATGATTCCTTGGTTCCACAGTCGATCAATTCTCTGTACTATTGGCACCTATATTTTCAAGTAGTAGTTTGTTCTACATGGTTGAGTAGTGTTTTTGATAGAAAAAGCAGCAAGAGGGTGCTGGCCTATGGAACAAAGGACTAGTAGCACATTAATAGCATATTAATGGAACTAGTCAAAGCTTACAGCAGTTTAGTAGGATATCACAAACACAAAATCAGTTCTGCCTTTATCAAAAACAAAAGTAACAGTTCTACTCAAAATGATTAAACCAGAGTTATTGCTATCAATAGTAGCATCAAAAATATTGTCACTAAGCCTCGCAGGGCTCAACCAAACCAAAATAGTGAACTTAAAATTAACCCCAAACACAGAACAGGGGAACTGAGGGACAAGCCCATCCAAAAAAGCCCGATCCATAGGCAGCAACATTAATTCTTCCCTCCCAGCTGTTTAGATAGCAGGGTTCTCACCCACTCCTCCTAGAGGAACATGAACATATCCTTGTTATCCTCGTCCGCTTCCAATTTGCCATCCGCCAGCTTTTCCTGCACATTACAGAGGGTCGTCGCCGAGGCATGCATAACCTTCAGTGCAAATTTGTTGGTCCTCATGCAGTGGTTCATCAGGTCTTGCATACTCTTTTTGATCTCGGCAATTTCCTTGTCAATAATCACAAACTTTCTTTTAAGGGTGCCTGTGAAATTGCATTTTTCCTCCATGCCAGAGGAGAGAGGTTTATCCTGGGGATCATTGTGGGGGCTTTGGGGTGGGGTGGGATTCTTGATGGTTACCGTAGCTCTCTGGGGGTTGGTCAGGGGAGTATTACCAATCGGGCTCATATAGCCTTTCGAGGAAACATTTCTAGAGTTTGTGGAGTGGGAGGCATTTTTCGTCAAGGAGAGCTCCTTGGAGGCTGTCTCTAACATCTTGATTTTGCATTGTTCCTTGGCAATTCTATTAGAACTCCTATGGCCAGAACCGCTTAGGTCCACCTCCAAATTGACCTGGGTTTCTATAATTTTCTATTTCTTGGGCTTGTAATCTGTCTCAGGTGTGCTGTCAACCCCTTTCCCTTCAATGTAATCCACGGAGTCCGAAACATAAGAATCCTCTTGGCCATCCTTCTTATGGGTGGGGATCTTAATACTTTTTTTACGGGTTTTATTGGGATTAACTATATAGATTCATGTGCCATCCACATTGTCAAATAACATATTCTTTTCCTTTATTTTCCATTTGTTCATTGCTTATGTACTGTTATAAGGAGGACTCATGCAGACTATTACCTTTTGTATCTTTGACTGACAAATGTTGTCTTTGTTTTGCATGTACTTCATTGCTCAAGTAGTGTCATTCTGAGCATTTATGCAGATTGACCCTGCAGATTGACCCTAATCATCATCTTGGTTTTAGAAGAGGTTCTTCATTCAACACTATGACAGATATCATTCAGTAGTTGTTCACACTTTTTTTTGTGTACTAGAGGATGTTCTTTTGGACTTCATAAATTTGCATGTCTTGTTTTTTGAGTGGGGCTTTTGTTCCTACTAGATTTTCCCTCATTCCTATTTCCTTTTATAGATTTGTCGCCTCAGTTAGACTTATGGGGAGGGGTGTTAGCATAATTTTCCAACCACCTCTGTGAACGGTGGAGCTGCACAACAACTTTAAGTTGCCTCTATGATCTGCCTCTGTGAAAAAGGGTATCCACTCTGCATGTTCAGATACCTTTGCGAATGACTATTGTTCTACTTGTGATATCTCTAACTAAAGATCTTCACCATAATTCAAGTTTATTCACAGTAGTTCTACTTTGTGATATTCACCATAATGTTGGTCATTACGATAGTTTAAAGTTTGTATAAACCTTACATTTTGTACAATGTGATTAATGAGAGATTATTTCATTTTCTTTGAATGCTCCGTTTTCTCTCTACATTTTTATTTCTGCACGCTTTGTTTCTATTCCTAGATTTGTGCAGCTAAAGCTGTAAATTTCACAGGTTTCAGAATGACCTAATTAGTTGATTAATCATGAGGAGATTTGGGATTCCATGAATGGCCTAATTAATTGATTAATGAGGAGATTTGCGATTCCATGAAGGAATTGGCAAAGAAGTTTGATAATGGATTATTTAGGAGCAAGGGGTGGAGAATATCGAACATGTTATTTGCTTGGCGGAGGACAGGAAAAAGATGGATCATATGATTCGTAGTCTCCCGGACAATTAGAATGCAAATTTTAAAATATGTAGGATATTGTTGCGTATTGCAAATGGACGGTGAAGGTGAAGAATGCAGTGGTTTGTCTGCACATCTTTCAACACGAGCTAGATAAGTGGTGGGTGTAAAAGAGTTGATGATCAGTCTGCTATATAATCAGAATTATATAAACTAAATTTCTCTCATATTCTCTTAAAGCGATATATTAAAATCAGAAAGTAATTTGCTGAGCTTATGTCCTTGTGTAAAAAGTCATTGCAGCCACAATGGCTAAAAATGATATATTCACAAATTTGGCTAAGAATACGTAAATCACTTTAAAACTTAAAATGGTTCAAGTGCATTGCATCAAACTATAACTTGGTCGTAGAATCCATTTCACAAGCCTACAATAATAATTATGCAATATATTAGCAATTAAATGAACGGGAATGAGTCTAACTTGTTGCAGGCAGGAAAATTTGATGTTGTGTGGCAGCCGCCTCTCCATTTGGAGGGAACAGGACCAAATCCCACGTCGGTAAAACTCTCTGATTCTGGCCATATTCCTACATTAACAGAACAGAGATGTGAAAACTAATGACTGAATCATTATGAGATTACTCTCTATCTTTCAGCGTGTTTGTAATTAATAGAAAGAAAATTATTAAAATTTTCAGCCTTATAAAAAGGCTACTTCTCATTCGAAATCTAAGAATGTTATTTTTCATCTAATTACAAGTCAAGTTCCCTACATAATAGAATGGTGAAAAAGATGAATTAAAAACCGCAGAAAGAGAATAAATTCTTATATTTTTCTTACACAGTATCAATCCTTTGAAATAAATTGGATTGTTTTATTGTCTTCCTATACCTAACAGCTCACAACAAAATCCATCTTTAATCGCCCAGTACTTAAGATTAAAACATCTCAGCCAAATAAAACTATGAAGTAGACTCCAGAAAAAGATTACAAGCGTAAACTTTGGTCCTCTCACAAATTTACCTGTGTCCAAAAGGCCAATAATGATGTCGCCCTGATACTCCAAATTATTGGTTTGAGCAGATGTAGGAAAGCCGATGAAATCCCATGATCTGGTGGTTAAGGGTTTCAGCTTCTTGCTCTCAAACACAGAGACCACACCATCCATATCTATATTCAACAGAAAATAAATCTACATAAACAGTCTGTATGGAATATATATATAAGTGTCTATATTCAACAGAAAATAAATCTACATAAACAGTCTGTATGGAATATATATATAAGTGCTAGCAGATTTTCACAATTTTAAACGATTCTTTATGCTTCCAGATCTTGATTGTGTACAGATTTTTGAATTAACATTTCATATCATTTGAAATTAAGTTACTTGAAAGTTGTTGGACATGTGATGGAGAGAGCATAGCTGAGAACTCACGAAAGCTCTTCCCATAACTATGCCTCAAAGACTCCTTAGCTACCACCTTCCTATCACCAATATTACAATTACATCAACTCTTAACTCAGGGAACCATTTTATTGTAGCTATGTAATGTTAGACCAGCCTTAAACACTATAAGTTAAGGAAAAAAATTAAGCTTAGAAAAAGTAAGTCAACTTTGACTATTTAACACTTTTAATCTAAGAATCAGTTAGTATGTAGTTAGTATGTGATGTTTACAATTAGAATTGGAGACTATTTTGACTGATAGTCAAATTTATAAAACTAAGCCAAAACATGAAAGTAGATTATAGTTAAAATATAATAACCTTCCATATACGGATTCAAGCATTCCAAGGTACCCAGAAGCGGCTGTTTTGTGGAATTTCGCATCATCTTTTGACTGAGTACCGCCCATGTAAACTACATAAAGCTGATTTGACACCCAAAAAAAAATGATGCATTATTAACATGCTCTAGAGTTAGTTAAAGTTAACGCTTAGGAAAGATTATAGTAAAAACATACCTTTGTATCTAAGCCTTGACATGCAGCTGTCCAAATCATTTGATCATGCAATATTATCAAAAAAATAAAACATCAAGAGAAGAAAATAGTTCGTTCGAGAATCTGCCATTGGAAGACTGATTTTAGTATCAGTAAAAACCATCCTACAACACTAGCGAAATGTTTCCTCATTTATTGAGGCCTTTGTTAGTACTCTGTTGACTCCGCCCTTTATTATCATATTTCAATCCTCTATGATTGAAAAAAACACATGGAAAATAAAATGGAAAAAAGACACATGGAAGATAAAATGGAAAAGACATTCGTAGTCATGGAATATTAAGAACGTAACATGATACCAAAGGCAACCACAAAAACCATAAAAATCCAAGCATAATTACATATCTATAATCTGACAACCACATTTAAACAATCAATGATTCAGAAAATACATTGTGCAGTTCTAAACTAAAAAATATTTTTTAATATATAAAAAAATTCGCTGAAGATAAATTTATTGTTCTTCATATACAAAATTTGTTGATGGGTATTTTTAAATTACGGTTGCTATTAAGCAATAAGAAATGATTGATTGCCACTTTCCAAGACAAATATATAGAAAATATATAATATTGTTTGTATCACCATAAGCTGGAACAAAACAACCGCAATTTCCGTGTTTAACTGTTGCCTTTTGTCTATTTGGTTGTTTCTGATGTTTGAGCCCTTTCATGAGTCGTTTTCACTTTATATTTTTGTCTTGTTCATCGAGTCAAATTTCGGAGAATATCTTATGTATTAAATTTACTATTCTAAAATCTCGTTTACTAACCAGCATCTCTTGAAGGTAAAAATATTTTTAGTTCCTGCTTGGATCTATAGTGGCATTCTTAATCAAGCATTTAGAATTTTTTTATTCGATATTACGACAATTAACTCAAATTTTAATTAATTATAAAAAAAATTGTTATGTTTAATTTGGATTAATTTGTCTATTTTGTAGGAAGCTTAGCTTTCAGTTTGTTCAAATAGATTGTCATAAAGGAATTTGCAAATTATTCTGAAGCTTTCTCATAAATCAACTTTGCAGGCAAGTTGATTTCTATTCAGCATGCCCATTGGAATCTTTCTAGTGCACCCTCTCAAACACTTTTATTAGGGAGCA
>MU225319.1:122166-133325 GCA_018584345.1 Thuja plicata
TATATATATATATATATATACATATATATATATACATGTATATATATATATACAACAAAATAATATGAGTAATTTCAATTTTATCACAACAACACTTAAATAACAGCTTGGATCAACGGATTGTCGCTATGTCATATTTAAAATGGCTGAGGAAAATAAAAAATATGCACAGATAACACTATTATTGCATAACAATAACAAAATGAAAGATTTATTTTGTTGGGATTTTACTTTAATAGGATGAGGGTGATTCAACCTTTCATGATTTTTTTTTTCAAATAAAGTGGCAAAGGCCACTAAATAAAGTTTATTAATAAGAAGAGTAAGAAGTATAGAAAGAGAATCAAGCTATGAGTAAGCAACCCATCCATCCTTGAAAACACTATATCAAGAATTATAGGAGGTCTCATGTCTAGTATTCAAGGAAAAATGGACAACTAGCAGTTTATAGATTAAACAATTGTAATCTATGTCAAAAATGAAGTAAGATCCATAGAAGAGACTAGAGACTAGAATATTACAATTGTTCAAATGAAGCATAGATATGAAGAGAGACAATAACTAAGAAATCTCTACAATTGGGTACCACTACCCCCAAGACCTAGAGTATCTTTTGATGATTCAAAAAAGTTGTATTCCAACTACCAAGTGCTAGAACTCATCTCTAAAGGGGCATCAAGAAATGGAGTAATCGAAAAAGGTGGTTCCTCCACTTGCTTCTATAGGATTCCATGTCAATTTATTCCTATAAAGCACTCCCTAGTTGTGGATATGATACAAAAGACTCCATGCTCAATAATTGTTTAATTTCTTAGATAGAAACTTCATAGTGATCATTAACCATCCATACCATGGAAAATTCATTATTTAGAACTCACATATCCCTACATTTTCAGTGATTTATACAAATGTTAACTCCATACTTCATGAATGAGTATTCATATTAAGAGTTAGCAATAAATTGCCAACCAAATGATGTACGCACTAAATGAAACTTGAAGATAATCCTCCACAATATCAATATTGATCACATTATGCAAAATTTAATGCCAAATGAGATAGATGATGCGATCAAAATTCTTAAATTTCCTATTTTAATTAGCGTACCATTAAAAGGAATCATGGAAAGAAAAGTCCTCTAAAAAATAAAGAAATAATTAAAATTTTTGTAAAGTGAAGGTCAAGACTTCAACAATAACTTATCTACCAAGAAAATTGAACAAAATATCATCACAACATAATTATTATGAACCTACAAAAATTCCTAACTACCAAAAAGGAAGATAATAGAAATAGAAAGATGGCCTCTAACCAAATTACCAAAGTAGATCCTACAAATGACAACTCACAAAAATCAAATCACACACTTCCAACAGGGCTATGGGGAAGACAAACAACAAACTAAACAAAGAGGAAACCATGTGTAATCCTAATGGATACTTAAAACATAACCAAATTCAGAATTAAAAAAACTTAAACAAGGTAGATCTGTATAGTGCAGGGATAACCTAGAGAGGGAAAACAAGGCAATACAAGGGATGAGGGTTCCCAAGAAATAAACTATAAAATAAGGAGGAGGTCAAAGAACCACCCAACTTAGATTCCAAATAAACCCTAAAATAGAAAAGGAAAAATACATACAACTAAGCTCTAAAATGGACCCAACAAGAGAAATAGTAAAAAACTAGAAAAGAACTCCATCTTAAGAAAAATAATCAAGAGGAATTTTAGATTTCTTGAATTATTTAACACTATAATTCACTTCCAAAGTCTTATTTTCCAACCAATCTACTAGGGAGTTATTAGCTCATTATTAGTAAGGTATTTCAAAGGAATTATACTTTTGTAGCTTATGTAGGATTGGGCCAATAAACTAACTTTAGTAAAAGATTTGATTGAACCTTATAGCTTAATATTTATATGTTCCAAATAGTTATAGCTCTATTATTAACTTTACGAAAATATTTGACTGAACCCCAAGGCAGTAGAGGCTCAAGCATATGTTGTTTCTTGAATAATTTGTCATCACATATAGGGAAACCATTCAAATTATTTATCTTCTCATACACATAGGTCATGTTTGTTTCAAACATTGAAAAATTAATAATATGCAATTAAAATGGGAGAGGTGAGAATCAACATGGCAGGTATTTTAGGTGGACACAAAAGAATCATGGGAGATTCTACAGGAGTTTTGGAGTCTATGACATCGAATTTACATCTGGTGGGCTTAGGGGAAGGTGTTGACCCTAAAAATTTAGATGAAAAGCCTGATGGTAGGCTAGTGTTGTAGGTTGAGCCAAGTGGATAGGGGGCATCAAGTTGAGGTTAAAAGGACACAATAGGCTCTTTTATAAAAATGTCTTCCTTTTTGGGAGTCAGACCATCTTCTATCCCTTCCCTTGTACATGTGGTCAATACCACCCTTCTTTTGGTAAGTTTCCTATTTTAATCTATTATTTCATGACTAATCGCAATATTTCATCTATGGAAAATAATTTGGTGAGTAAATTTATGGTGCCCAAGCTAAATATTGAGGTGGCTCACTCCTTTTTCAGGAGGAAATAGAAGGTTAGAGGATAGGTAAATGTATCAACCATGTATGAAGGTTTTTTGTCCTTTTCATTCTCTTTCTTAGAAGATTTGACCACCATCATTTGTGGTGGCCTTTGGATTATTGTGAAAGACTCTATAGCACTTAATAAATTAGAACCAAGTCTTGACTTTAATGATCCCTCTTTTAATATTATCCAAGTATGGGTTTCCCTTAGAATTTTAGACTGGGGATGTTTTTAGGGGTATTGCAGATTCTAGTGAAAGTTGAATTTCTAAATTGAAGGAGTTAGAGAGAATTTTAACAGAGATCTGATCGTACTTTAATGGAACTGACCAAGGTATAATTAGATGCTACTATATAGTTCAAAAATTCATCAGATTGTTATATGATTTGTGTTTGTAAGACAATGAGTCTTCGCTAGAGTTGGAGACCAAGGCAGTTTGAGTCTAGTGTGCCCGAATGCATGTGTATTCCTCATTTTTAATAAGCTTATGCTTCTAACAACGTATTAGTATTATTGTGGGTTCAAGACATACCATGTTTTCACCCTAATTAGAGTTTCTATGATAAAAACCTTGTGTTATGTGTTGTGGATGTTTTTTGGTTTCATCATACATGCTTGTTTCATTATAAAAAAGAGATAAGAGTTTTATGTTTGAGGGTTTCAAAGTGTAAGGGTTTAGGGGTTTTAAAGAGTTAGAGTTTTTGGAGCAACTAATTCACCCTCCTCCTCTTAGCTGCATGTTTCCTTATTTCCTACAATTGGTATCAGATCTTGATCCATGGAAGGACACCTAACAACTTGAGGGAGATCTAAAGATGGCAGCATACAAAAAGGATAGTTCTAGCTTAGATGTAACTAACTAAACTTTTTGAATGAGTCTCATTATAATTCATCTTAGATGAATTGATGAAGATGGTTGGAAGGTCACTAAGAAATATTACATGCCTCCTGCAAACCCTACTACTCCATAAGAGATCGTAGATGCCAAAGCAAATATAATGGAAAAGGAAACTTTACTGAGTGCATTGGCTGATGTTGAAATGGCCAATGTCATAGAATTGGATATTGCTAATGAGATATGGATGATGTTGCAGACCTTGCATGAAGGAGACAATGAAGTGAAGTTTTCTATGTTTCAGAGTTTGAAGGGAAAGTATGAAATTCCAAACATGAGTGAAGATGAAAATATTTATTCATATATGCTTATGGTAAATTATCTTGTGACTACTATCAAATGTGTTAGAAACCTTAGAAGAAGATGAAATTGTTAAAAAAGTGTTGAGATCACTACCCCCTACCTAGAGTCACAAAGTTGCAGCCATTGAGGATATTAGAATAGTGACAAATGTGACAAGAGAAAAGTTGGTTGGCAAGCTTATTGCCTTTGAATTGAGTGCATTTGGTGATGCACTACCTAACGTTGAGATTGCATTAAAAGATAGTGTACCCAAGAAGGACATATATAGATTAAAACCAAGTAAAATACGCCCAAATAAATGGATGGAAAGAAATGAGAAGGAGATGAAATAAATTGAAGAAGAAGAAGAAAGAGAGCTTGAAAGGTTGGAAGCATTGTTTACCAAGAGAGTACCTCGAGATACTACTGGTAAGTACAAAGGAAAGTTGAATGTCAATTTTTTTCATGCAATAAGATAGGACACTTTTCTTCTATATGTCTAGAGAGAGTTTAGAAATGGAAGAATAGACCCATCGTTGTGAAGAAATGTTACTTTGATTCTCCTGATGATGGTGAAGGTATTTCTAATTATGAGTATGTTATATTTGATGAGGATACTAATCCTGCAGATTCTATGCCTAATAGTTCATTCATTACTGACAAGGAAGAAGGTACTAAATCTGAGGATTCTAACTCTATTAGTTCTTTTAGTTCTATCAATTATGTCGTTGAAGAGAAAGTGCTATCTTCTCAAGTTGTCAAAAAGGATGATTGAGTGATAAACATAGGATTCTCTCATCATTTTACTAGTCATAAGATAAAATTTGTGAGTTTTGAGAACTATGATGGTGGTATAGTAATATGGGGAGATAATTATGGTGGTATGATCAGAGGAAGATGTTCTTTTTTTGTAGAGGGAAAGAATAATATTGATGATGTACTCTATGTTGAAGGTATGAAACATAATCTTCTAAGTGTTGGGTAGTTGAGGGTTTGAAACATGTAATCTTCTAAGTGTTGGGTAATATACCTCAGGGTGTACATATACAAATACGTGGACCTTTCTACACATGTGGTTCCATGGGGAATTTTTCTAGAGAGTGACCTCAGGAAGGTAGTCATGCACAACAACATCAGATCCCACAGTTGGCGATATGGGAAGATCCTATGGAGTATTTGTAGTGGTTGATAACCACCAGGTAGAGCACCAGGCCATAGTTATTGAGGCCAAAGGTATGATTGGAGGTAGAATTGTTACCATTTTATTTGATTCTGGTGCTATGGATTCATTTGTTTCTCCATTGGTTGTGGATCATTGCAGGCTAGTGGCATCTAGGAAAGATGTTAGTTGGGAGGTAGAGTTGGCCTCAAAATCTAGAGTATTTGTTACCTCTTTGGTTAGGGATTGATAGATATATATTGGTGGCATGACCACCTTAGTAGATCTCCACATTACCCATCTTGGATGTGATGGTATAATACTTGGCATGGATTGGCTTTATACCCACAGAGCCAAGTGAAATTATCATAAGAAGAGGATCAAGTGTTTGGATGATGATGGAATTTCTACTGTGATTTTAGGAATTCATAGGTCGACATCCATTCATATGATCTCCGCTATGAAGCTTAAGTGGGGCATGCAAAAGGGGTGCCAATTATTCACCATCACTATCAGTGATAGGGAAGAAGAAGAGGATAAGGAAACATGATCATCCTATTTTACAGGAGTTTGTAGATGCATTTCCTTATGAATTACCTGGTATTCCTCCCTATAGACTAGTTGAATTCTATATAGACCTCATTCCAGGAGCCGCACTAGTATCTAGAGAACCATATAGGATGTCTCCTAATGAGCTTAATGAGCTCAAGATTTAGTTAGAGGATCTCCTAGAGAAGGGGCACATTCCTCCTAGTGTGTCTCCTTGCGGTGCACCAGTTATCTTTGTCAACAAGAAGGATGGATCTCTTAGGTTATGCATGGATTATTGATAGTTGAATAAATTAACCATTAAGAACTGATATCCACTTCCTAGGATTGATGACTTATTTGATCAGCTACAAGGTGCCCGTGTATTCTCCAAGATAGATCTAAAATTGGGGTACCACCAATTGAGAATTGTGGAGAGTGATATCCACAGGACAACATTTCAGACTAGATATGGACATTATGAGTTCATGGTCATATAATTTGATCTTATGAATGCTCCAGCTATGTTCATGACCCTCATGAATAGAGTTTTCTGCACGTTCCTTGACAGATTTGTGACCTAGTTTTCCTTCATGACATATTAATTTATTCTCATGATGAGAAGGAGCATGAGGAGAACTTGAGGTAGGTATTGTAGTGTTTGAGGGAAAATCAGTTGTATGGAAGATTTTGAGAGTGTGTGTGTGTGTGTTTTTTTTTTCTAGATCAGAGGTCATATATTTAGAGCATGTTATTTGAGGTGATGGGATCTTAGTGGACCCATCAAACATTGATGCCATTATGAACTGGCCAATGCCTACCACTATGACCGAGGTTAGGATTTTCATGGGTCTAGCAGGAAATTACAGGCAATTTGTTGAGGGATTTTCTAGAGTGACACATCCCATTACATCCCTTCAGTGAAATAGAATGAAATTTGAGTGGACAAAGAAGTGTGAGAGTGCCTTTTAGGAACTCAAGAAAGCACTTACCATCGCACCTATTCTTGCGGTGCCAGAGCCTTTAGTAAATTTTGTGGTTTGTACATATGACTCCTTAGATGGTTTGGGGGAAATTCTTATGCAATGTGGGTGAGCTATAGCCTATGACACTAGGAAACTTAAGACTGACAAGCTCAACTACCCTACCCATGATCTTGAGCTTGCAGTAGTGATGCATGGCGTAGTGAGATGGCCACACTTTCTCTTAGAATGTCAGTTTGAGCTTCATTCAGATCATCACACTTTGCAGTACATATTCACTCAGCCAAACCTTAATGCTCGATAGAGGAGATGGATGGTGTTCTTGTGCGAGTATAATTTTTATGTTCATTATATCAAAGGGAAAGAGAATATGGTTGCAAATGATTTGAGTAGGAGACGACATTATCTTTCATCTATGTCCACTGTCATAGATTTGAGGGATCATATACTACATCAGTTACATGAGGATGAGATGTATGCAGAGATTTATCAATTGGTCTGATCTCAAAGACCCCTTGAGCAAAAGTTTTTAGATTATTCTTTAGAGTCCAATGGACTATTACGTCATAGAGGACACATTCATCTACCTTCTTCTGGGAAATTGCATGATATGATTATGATAGAGGCACATAGAGCCCCTTATGCAGTGTATCCCAGAGTCAAGTAGATGCATGCTAATTTGAGATAGCTTTATCATTGTCCAAGCATGAGGTAGCACATTGCAGAGTTAGTATCCCAATGCCTTGAGTGCCAAAGAGTTAAGGTGGAGCACCACCATCCTGGTGGAATTTTTCAGCCTCATGAGGTACCCAAGTGGAAGTGGGACATCATATCTATGGAATTTATTGTTGGTATTCCTATGTCATCTCACTGCCATGATGCCATCATGGTGACAACTGACAAGTTTACCAAACTGGCCCACTTTTCACCCATTTGTACTACATTTGTAGCACCAATAGTAGCATAATTATTCTAAGGAGACATGTCATACTTTATGGGATTTCTTGTAAGATCATCTCTAATAGAGATTCTCTCTTTACATCATCACTCTGAAGAGAGTTGCAGGCAAATTTGGGCACTGGGATCAATTTCAATACAACTAATCACCCTGAGATAGATGGTCAGACTGAGAGAGTCAATTAGGTGTTAGGGATATGCTTCACATGTATGTGATAGACCATCAAGTTAAGTGGGAGGAATACCTATATTTAGTCGAGTTTACCTATAATAATGGGCATCATACATCTTTGCGTATGCCACCTTATCAGAATTTGTATGGTAGACCTTGAATGACACCTTTGATTTAGGATGAAATTAAGGATAGGGTAGTTGTTGGACTACAGTTAGTCCAGGAGATAGAGCAACATATAGCCATGATTAGGGAGTATCTTAGAGAGATGCATGATAGATAGAAGAAGTATGCAGATACGAAGAGGACCAATAGAGTTTACATGGTTGGTGATGGATTGTTCCTGAGAGTGTGGTCACATAAGAGTCCAATCTATTTTGGAAAGGGCTCTAAGCTTGTACCTCACTTGTTGGACCATTTGAGATCCTAGAGAGGATATGACCAGATTCTTATTATCTAGCTTTGTCACCTAGCCTTTCATGCATCCATGATGTGTTTCATATTTCTATTTTGAGAAAATATGTTTATGATGAGTCTCACATGATAAATGGGGATTTCTTACAGGTGGAATCGGATGGGCAACTAGTTTGGAGATCATTCACATTTGGGAAATGTCAGAATTGGATCTTCAAGACTGAGGGATGGACCAGGTTAGGGTCCAGTGGGATTGCTATGATGAGGTTATTGCATCATGGGAGGATGCAATATAGATGAGAGAATAGTATCCCCATATATTTTTATGAACAAGAGGAGGAATTTCATGCCTAGGGGGGGATCTGAGGCCTCACCCCGAGCATGTCATAGCTTTTTAGTTCTTCTTATGATAGAACTAGTATTTGATACTTTTTTTTTGTGCACTATGGATTTATACACCTTAAGACATGGATAATATTTAGATGCACATAATCTTATTATGCTCATAATGACTATTTTATGATGCCATTTTGAAATTGCATTAATGGTTATGTAATTTAATGAATGCTATGATGATCCAATGGATTATATGTGCTTACGTGATTTAGAAGGAAATGGTGATCTGGGTTCAATTATGATACAATTTTATTTCTATTGTGAATTGAAAGTTAGGTGCTTATAGGTTGTTTATGCGTTTGCATATGATTTCATGTGGAAAATGATTATATTGATTATGTTATGTGAAATGAAAAATAGTTACATGATGAGGTAGATTTTATGTAGATGTCTCAATGATGGTCATTTCATATATGTTATATATTATGATTTCTTGGATTACTGATATTAGAATTTAGTGTGCAGGCAATTTGACCATGGTAATAAATCACGGAACCAAGTTTAGACCTACGTGACTTCAGTGTAAGCGAGGGTTGTGTCTACTAAGAGACAAAACCTTTGTAATGTTCTTATTCTATAATTGTGTGTGTGCTTGAATATATGTTCTTTATAAATTGTTATTTGTAATTTTAATTGTGTGAAAATGTCTCATGTGTCCTTGTGATGTGTAAAATGTGTGGTGTCACTTAACACTTGTTTTGTGTACATGTGGCAATGACATATCCAATTGAGGATTGGATGACCACAAACCTAGAGGTAAGTAACAAATAAGATTCTCATGTGAACCTCTTGGTTAGAGAGCTTGTTGTAGGGTCACTTCATTTGAATTTCGTGGGTAAGCTTTAAGTGGGTTTTTGGGAGGTCAAAAAGGCACCTAGGTTTGTGTTTGAGCCATTTTTAGGAAGCCCACTTGGTATACCTATGGGTAAGGATCATTTGTAACCCTAGGATAACTCATAGCTGACCAAAAAACCCTTCCAAAAGTTGAATTTTCAAGATTGACAAAAATCAACTTTTGGAAGCATGGTCTTTGTTAGACCACCCTCTATAAGGATGCAAATTATTTGTCCACTTTTTGAGTTACCTTTTCTAAGACCTATTTTTAGAAATGTTGTAAGATGTTTTGGGAAGACCAAACCAATAGGAGACTTACCTTATTCCAAGAGAGTTGTGGTAAATGTGTAGAGGACTTTTTAGTGGAGACCCTCCATTGTTAAGAGTTTTAACACCCACTCTCTATCTTAGAGACTTTCTAGAGTTAGTGAAGCTTTGGGGAAAGGAAGGATTGGAAAAAGGAGCTCTTCTTCAACATACTTTCTTAAGCTTTGGACTTAGGTTGGTGGAATCTCTACTTCTTTGTTTCTCATGTTTGTAATTTATGCAAATTTGTTGAAGTATGATAGTGTAGCTTAAATTTGAGTTGTAATGGAAGTCATGAATGTACGCTTTGTTGTGCTGTGATTTTATTTTGTATTGTGTTGCAAATTTCTTGTATATGGGAGTCTCGAGGCATAATCACCCTAGGAAGGGCAGAGTAACCTTGGGGTTGAAGGGTTTTAGGACAGCCCATCGGTGTAGAGTCTCTCCTCAAGCAGAAGAGGAAGAAAACATCGAGTATGGTCTCCATGATGCCTTTATTTTTATGCATTTGGGGGTCAGAAGGATGATGTCTATGGTTTGTTTCCTTGGGGGTCATATGGGTTGAATATGTGTAATGGGAGAGTTTATTTGGTGTTGCATTGAATCCTTGAGGAAGAAATGATATTTTTGGTTGTTTTGGCTTTCTCCCCAGAGGGTATTTGGTCCACCTTCACCCCATTTTCAGCGTCTTTGTGAGACCCATTGTGTAGCCTTGTTGGTAGTATTTTTTTGTGTCCCGTTGAAATGTAAAGTGTTGTTTTGAATATATGTCACCCCTCTAAAGTTTTTTCCCCAAGCTTGGGAGTGACCTATTAGAGGCATAGGCTGGGAGGTGAGCATCCTATGGTCAGATTTAGATTTTATTTGTAGGTTCACTCTACTTGGTTTCTTAAAGAAATGAATGGCAAAGTTTGGAAAGGATTTTGTGTTATAGTATCCTATGTGGCTAAGTTATTGTATTAAAAAATTATGTTGTTTCATCATAGTAGATGTAAACTCAATCAAGAGGAAAGAATTATGGTTGTAAGTAATGCAGATTTGTGAAAGATGCAATGTACCTATGTGGAGATCAAAATTATGTTTCTTGTTGTGAAATTTGTAATTCCTTCTTTTTAAAAGTGAATCATTTTGAAAAGAAAGATATTTCAAGAAATAACTATCTCAGTGTATTAAAAAAAACAAATGTGTTTCTTTTATTGAAATAAAGGGTAAAGGCATTTCTTGTAGAAAATGGAAGTTGTATTGGAATTTTCTTTGTTATTCATGTTCACTAGGTCATTATTTTAAAAAAATCCATAAAAGGAAACTATATATTTCATTTGAAAAGATTTGTGAAATTTAAGTTGCTGAATTTTCTTAATGTTCTATGTATTTTTTAAAAATGCTAAATAAAGAGTTAGATAATGTTAAATGAAAAATCTAATAATTTAACCATAGAAGTAAAGAAATAATTTCTTTAGATCTCTTTTAAAATTCCTAAGAAACTACTAAAACTACCAGTGTAGATGTTTGAAATAATTTAAATAAACAAGTAGTTATTTTATGATATAAATGTTTTCACATAGATTTCTAGAAATGTAAACAGATATAAAGACATGTAGTTATTTAAGTTATGTTCTCTCTCTCTCTCTCTCTCTCTCTCTCTCTATATATATATATATATATATATATA
>MU225319.1:134151-146177 GCA_018584345.1 Thuja plicata
TATTAGATTATATATTAAATATTATATAACATACATTTTACATTAAATATTATATAATATATATTAATATTAAATGTTACATTATAAATCATATATTATATATTATTTTATATGTATTATATATATTGTATCGTCTTAAAATTGAAGCACTTCTATTTTGATAGGTTTAGCACCCTCATTTTGTATGTTTTCATATTACATTTGCATTTAGGATACATTTGTGCTTGATTCTACATGATTAGGTGAAATTAGGGTTAGGATCTTGTGGATCCTCCTGGATTTCCCTCTCCATGGCTCTTTTCTCTAGGTAGGACCTATGTATTGGTCCTATTGGGCCTCATCCTACTCTCTCTCTAGGCCTCTAGGCCTTCTTAACATTTTGGAATACTCCCTCACCTTCTTAGGTCCCCGGCTGACCTGGGAATCCCACATATACTTCCTGGTGACCTGCCTGAAACCTTAGGTCAGGGTTGAGGTCGACCTTGACCTATGTCAAGGTTGAAGTCAACCTTGACCTAGTTCAAGGGCGAGGTTGACATAGACCTCTGTCAGGCGTTGGTCCCCGCTTTCAAATCTGGAGCTTATAGGGTCTGGAACTTAAAATAGGTCCCTGGGCTCGTATACGGAAGTGTTTTCTCTGATATTTGAATTAATATATTCCCTCCTTGGTTGGTGATTGTAATTGGACCATGATTTGAGGTGAAATTTGAATTTGGGTCCCTTGCATTACCCTAGGAGGCCTATGTTGCGATCTCTATATAAACACTCTCTTTTGCCTTCATTTGATCATGAAAAAAAATCGAGAGATGACATGATGAAATGATGATGCAAACAAGCAAGAGGATGATATAGAAGGACAAGCTAGGAGGACATATCATATTTCAATCAAGCATTTTTTAGGACAAGCCATTGTGGACCTTCATTGAAGCAAGAAGACACTCTCTTTTCTCAACATTCAAGCATTCAAATGACATTATCACGGGGTAGCAATTACAGATTGTGAGTTGATGGGAATACTTTAACCTTGGGGGCTTGGTATGCTTTCTTTGTCATATTCAAATCTATGCATTGCTTTCTCATTTCTATGTTATGTTAGGATTGTTAATCTAGAAGATTAGATCTTGATATTGCATATTTAAAGACTCTTTTCAAAAGAGAAATACACACACACATACATTCTATATTCGGCTATTCATGGAGGTGGAGATCACCAAAACACGGGTTTGACTAAGAAAAAACCCTATATCGCCACCCCAAAACCCCTCTTTTTAGGTATTTGTAGGTGCTATTTTTGGGAATTATAGGTGTAGAACAACAGATCTGAGACTAGATTTGGATACCCTTTTCGGTGAACTACCAAGATCCACAAACAGATTTCCTATCGACACTGTGTAGGTCAGGGTCAACATTATTGGGTCAAGGGTGACATTTGTGGGTCAAGGTCGAACTTTTTCTTAAGACGGCGTCAGATCGGAAAAAGATTTCTGGGTTTTGTTTATCTTTGTGTTCCAGTTCCGAATCATACTTCATATTTTGTAGAAACTCAATATAGGCTTCAGAAAATGGGTTTTTCCAGATCTGTTATATTATGAGGTAAGTATCTTACTCCACTATTCTTTGCAAGATTTCCTCCATTATTTATTATAATAATTAAATGTAAAAGATGGAAATTGGACTTAGGATCTCTTTCTTTATGCAATTCTCATTATGCAAATCTTACTTAGGAGATCCTTCGAAACCCCAAATTTGGATCTTACTTTTTGGTGAACCCGCGATAGAAAACTCTTTCTTTTCCTTGGTGTTAGATTTACATTTCATATTAGATCTTGCATGAACATAGAAATAGATTTTTTTTTCTTGCATTTATATTTCACAAAAAAATAAAAATCACAAAATTACTTTAAAAATATAAAAAATATTTACATTTTTCATGCTTATAGTGTTTCCTTGTGTTCAACATGTATGATTTTTGTTTTGAATAATTTGATGAGGATTTTGTTGTACAAAATGATAGATCCCTTAATGAGGTACATGGAAGTGAGCATGCAAATGGTTTTAATGAGATCTCCATGGATCCCATTCCTATTTCATCCTCCTCCACAATCTCTTCAATTGACCTTTACCATAGCGTGTATGCATGGTTACCTTTATATTCCTCTATTTGCAACATTGAGACACCTCAAACAATATTTCCTAAACCTTTGATGATGGTAAAAGGGTGTCCTCGAATAACTATTAAGGGTAAACCCAAAGATCCTTTGGATTTCTTTGATAACATGGATTTTGTTTCGCATACTTATCGCACATGAAATAATCCCCAACCTACTGTCCCAGCTACTTTACCTCCTTCCCAACTTTTGCTTCCTCAAGAACCTAGGTTACCCTCTTCCTTTAAGGAATATGATTTAGTGGAACAATTACGTGCTACTCTGGCTAAGATATCTTTATGGGAATTACTTCAAACTTCTCCTACATATCATGAGGCGTTGCAAAAAGCTTTATCTACTCTTCCCGCTATGCTTCCTAATCAAGAGAAAATTAATTCATTTATGGAGTGCATGCATACTATGCCTTCTATACCTCCTATTGTGTTTTCTGATGATGATTTACCTATTATTGAGGTGCAGAATCAATATGATGCTCTTATGGTTGTTGTCTCTATTCATCAGAGTATCATTCACAGAACATTGATTGATAATGGATCTAGGCTTAATGTTTGTAGCATGGATATGCTTAGGGAAATTAACTCAGATCTTACAACTATTCAACTGGATAATATTCCTATTCATGGTTTTGATAATCTAGCAAAGAAAACTTTGGGTATTATTACGCTACCTATTAAAGTTGGTCCTGTGCTTCTCTACACTCCTATCCATGTTATGCCTGGACCACTCAATTATAACATTTTATTAGGAAGACCTTGGTTACATACTATGCATGCGGTTCCTTCTACTCTTCATCGCAAGGTAAGGTTCATTTATAACAATTTGATGTACACACTACATGCGGATGATGCACCAAATCCTTGCCTAAATGCGGAATATTCTAAGGTTCCCGAGCCTATACGACCAGTAAAAAAACCTGACCAACCACCTGAGGTTAAACAAGATGAGATTCCATCTTCTTCCTTGACAGGAGATGAATGGGGAACATTGGATTTTAATCCTACTTTCCTAGGAGAATATAAAGTCTCAGATTTGGAATTTATGAAAGAACAAACTGAGTTTGAAAAACAAGTTTTTATTCCTTCTTTGCTTTCTGAGGAATTAAAAAGTAACTTTGTTGCTGCTTCTCGTGATGAAACAATTGAGACAATAAAGCCAGATTTCTATGACATTGTGACATATGCTGCTCCTTTAACTCAATTTGATATGATCAACAAATATGGTTCTGGCTATCATTTACTCAAGAAATCAGGATTTAATGGGAAAGGTTGTGGAAAGTATGAACAAGGTATACAAGTACCCTTGGATAATGAAGGTTGTGATTATACTTATGGGTTAGGATTCAATCCTTATAGGAAACCATCACCTTTCCCTCTTAATTTTAATCATATTTGTGGTGGACATTTGAAATTGGTTAATCTGCTTCTCCTTAACATGGATCAAAATCCTAGTTTGGACATTTTTCCTGAGGATGAAGCCCTCGCTGATTTTTTAGGAGCTTATCAAGATCTACATACATTTCATCGTAAAATGAGAAATCTTTATTGTTTAAATAGTGAAGCCTATTTTGGAGAACATGATGAACTAGATATTTCTCCTTTGCCAATGGATTCTCCCATACAAAGAAATTTATTAATAACTGAGACCATTGAAGTTCAAGTGGATGAGAATGATGTTGAGAAAACAATCAAAATTGGAAAGTGTTTGAGTCAAGATGAATGCGATCAAATGATTTCTCTCTTGCTTGAATATAAGGATATCTTTGCTTGGACATATTTAGATATGCCGGGTATAGACCCCAAGATTGTCACTCATAATATTTTCCTTATACCTAATGCTAAACCTGTGAAACAGAAGATTCGCAAGATGAATTCGGGCATCACTTTACTTGTAAAAGCTAAAATTGAAAAATTATTCGGTGCCGAATTCATCCACTCTATTGATTATTCTGAATGGATTTCCAATATTGTGGATGTTTCCAAGGGAGAAAATAAAATAAGAATGTGCACTAATTTTTGGGATTTAAATAAAGCATCCTTAAAAGATGACTTCCCGCTACCTAATATTGACATGATTGTGGATTCAACAACAGGCCATGCATTATTATCTTTTATGGATGGATTTTTGGGTTATAACCAAATTTTTATTCCTATTGAGGATCAACTTAAGACCACTTTTATTACACCTTGTGGGACATTCTGTTGGGTCATGATGCCTTTTGGATTAAGAAATGCGGGAGCCACTTATCAATGTGCCATGACTTTGATTTTTCATGATTACATTCATAAGATTTTGGGAGATTATGTGGAAGATATCTTGGCGAAGTCTATACAAAGAGAATATCATGTGTTCATTTTAAGACAAATATTTGAAAGAATTAGGAGTTATAACATGAGGTTAAATCCTAAGAAATGTGCTTTTGGAGTTTATTATGGAAAATTATTAGGATTTATTATTTCTAAGCGAGGCATAGAGGTTGATACTGAGAATATTGATTCTATTGTTAACATGCCTCCTCCTAAGAATATTTCTCAATTACACAGTTTACAAGGTAAAATACAATCTATTCGTCACTTTGTTTCTAACCTAACTGATAGGACTGTTCCTTTTACTTCTTTACTCAGGAAAGATACCACTTTTTCTTGGAACCAGGAATGTAAGAAATCCTTTGAACAATTTAAGGAATATCTTGCTAATCCTCCTATCTTACAGCCTGCTCAATTCAATAAACCCTTTTATCTATATACTTCTCCCACTTCCAATGCTGTGAGTGCATTGTTGGCTCAACATGATAGTGAAGAAAAGGAAAGACTAGTATACTGTATTAGTCGAACCTTGTTGGATTATGAAACACCATATACTCAACTAGAATGATAATGCTTGTCTTTATTTTATGCTTGTCAAAAACTCCGGCATTACTTGTTGAATGTTGAAGTTAATGTGATTGTTAAATTTGATCCTTTAAAACACCTTTTCTCAAAAACCGATCTTTCTGGTCGGTTAGCAAAGTGGGTATTGTTTCTCACAGAATTTGATCTCAATTTCATCCTTCAAAAATCAATTAAAGGACAAGCTTTAACTGATTATTTAGCTGAAGCTCCTTGTCCTCATTCTAATACAACTGTTACCGTAGTAGAATTCCCCGATGAGAATATATTTGCAATCAAACAAGAAGATGTTTGGGAGTTATATTTTGATGGTTCTAGATGCAAGACAAGTTCTGGGGTGGGAATTATCTTGATCCCTCCTACAAAGAAACCGATCCCTATGTCATATAAATTGACTTTTCCTTGTACTAACAATATTGTGGATTATGAAGCTCTTATAACTGGCTTACGAGCAGCTTCATCCCTTCATATTAAAATCTTAGAAAATTACGGGGATTCGCAATTGATTGTGAAACAAATCAAAGTAGGTTATCAAACTAAGAATGATAATATGATGCAATATCGATATTTGGCTCTCGATATTCTTTCACAATTCTCTTCCTACACAATTCAAACTTTACCTAGAAAAGATAATCGACACGCAAACGCCATGGCAAGTGTAGCTTCTTTGGTTTGTCTTGAGAATAATTATGAAGAATTTCAATTTACTATACACACTCTTAAAACCCCTACAATTTTTTATAAGGTTATTGTTGATTGTTGTAACTTGCATTTAGATGAATGGTATTCGCATGTCTTTCATTTTTTGAAAGATAATACTTTTCCTTAATCAGCAACAAGGAACACACGTAATCGTATTAGAAAACTGGCAGCCCATTATATCATTTTAGGGGAAACACTTTACAAACATTCTTACAATGGTTTACGCAACAAAACTTAAGTACCTATAGCTTTAACAGAAGCTCATTCTGGTTCTTGTGGAGGACATTTTGGTGGGAAATCTTTAGTTAATAAACTTCTCAGAATGGGATACTACTGGCAAACAATGGAGAAAGATTCCTTTACATTTGTCAAAAAGTGTCCTCAGTGTCAACAACATGGTAATTTAATTCATGCTCCTACTCATGAGCTTCGTAATCAAGTTGCTCCATGGCCTTTTAGCATTTGGGGTTTTGACCTTATTGGAAAAATCTCACTGGCTTCTTCTCAAGGACATACATACATTCTCACAGCTATAGATTACTTTAAAAAATGGGTAGAAGCAATCCCTTTTCATTCTACCACTATAGATGTTATCTGTGATTTCATCCTTAACCATATTATAGCACGATTTGGTATTCCTTCAACGATATTTTTAGACAATGTTACTTCCTTCAAGAACAAAGAAGTCACGAAATTCATGGAGAAATATCGTATACAACATAGAGTTTCTACTCCCTACTACCTTCAATCTAATGGTCAAGTTGAAGCATCGAATAAGGTTATTGAACAAATATTAAAGAAAATAGTTAGCAAACATGCGAAAGATTGGCATACACAACTTAATTATGCTTTGTGGGCTTATAGGACTAGTGCTCGTATGACCACTGGCACTTCACCTTATAATCTTGTTTATGGTATTGATGCTATCATGTCTTTGGAATTAGAAATACCATCTTTACATGTTTCATTTCATGGGATCATTGACAAAGATACTTTCTGGGAACAACGATTACAAGAATTAGAAATGTTAGATAAAAAATGAATAAACACTTTGGAACACATTAAGGCCTATCATAAATCACTTCAGAAACAATATAATCACAAGGTGATTGAACAAACATTCTTGGTAGGTGATTTAGTCTTACATGAAAACCAAAGAAATGTGAATGCTTTACCTAGTGAGAAAGGAAAATTTAGTCCAAATTGGCTTGGACCCTTTGTGGTAATTGGGGATTTTACTTCAGGTGCTTATAAAATTGCTGATATGAATGGTGTTCGTCTTAAGGAACCTATTAATATTATGCATCTCAAACGTTATTTTCCCTAATTCATCATTCTTCCTTTATGTATGTATGTGCTCCTTATAGAATAATTATTTTATAAGTTATGTAAATTAGAATACATTCATACATATTTTCCTTTCCTCTTTCTTTTTTTAAGTTTTGTGCATTGATGAAAATAAAAGTAATCAATCATAGAACTAATTGTTCAAAAATAATTTTTTCTTCATAAATAAAATTTTTTTGAGTTTGGTACATATGTGGCACATGTGGCATATCTATCAATCTCTATCCCTATGCTCTGAAGGTCGGTGGCTCCTAGATCTCTCAGATCTTTGGTGTGAGGATGAAGATCTCGGAATGGTAGTTCGTGTATGACTCCTCGATATGCTCATCTCATGGACCTACTCTTGGGCTCTCTATAGATCAGCCATCAATTTCTCTTCTCTTTCTTTGCATAACCTCAATTATTGTACATACATGTAGGAAGACATCTGCATGCCTTCCATGATCCCTTTTTCCTATAAGGGACTCTCTCTTGCTAGCTAGAAGTTGGTAGGAAATACATGTATCCTTTAGAATCTCAGATTCTAAACTCCTCCACTCTGCTATGCTCGCTACAAAATTCAAATGTAAAACTCTAGTATCTGATATATTCTCTCTGATCCTCCTCCTATCCTTCTGGTATGTCACCTCCTCGATGGTTCCTCTTTGAAGGACCTGGATCACCCATGGGGTAGTCATCGGGTAAGATAGGATGGGTCCCCTATAAACTCTAGTATCTGATGTATTCTCTACTAACACCTGTATAGAATATCTCAGGGGCTACCTCTATATCCTTGGTCTGATCTGTCTCACTATCTACAATGTCAGCTACTGTAGGTCGGCGTATGGCACCAGGTCTCTGATAGTATCTCATCGGATAGACATACCGAGGTACTGTCTGAGGGACCCCCTGTATCAAACCAAATTATCTCATCACCCTATCATAGTACTATGACATCATGACATGATTGGTAGGACCTTCTAGCAGCTTGCGCTGCTGTTAATGTCTCAACTGATGTCGAGTATTTGGCCACTCTATCATCTGACAATAAGGTCTCCATATCACATCTATACCTGGTATATGGTCAAGGCATACTCTCCAAAAGAGGATATCTTCGTACTGCCAGACATCTGCTAGAAGATATGCAAAGGCTCTCAGTGTGCTCGCATCTATCATCGTAGGAGTACCCTATGGTCATGTACATGTGTAATTCTCAAACATCCAAACATGTAGCAAGGTGCACACCGTAAGACTCTCCCGCTAGTATCTCACTAACTAACTCAACTCATGATAAAGATGAGCCAACATACTGTGGCCCCATGAGATGGTGACCCTGTCACTCTCCATCCTATGTATGAGATGGGTGAATGGTGCTAAAAATACTATACCCTTTGTGTTGGGTACTACAACCAAAGCAAGTATACATAGCATCCCTCTCTGTACCAAAGGTGTCGGACCTGCTAGTATGGCTGCCAGAGAAATATGATCTGATTGGGTCCTCATCTGTGGTACTCATCCCAAAAAATACTCCATATCTGCAAAAATCTCAAGAGGACCCCGCAGTAGTCTCAGTCTGACAGGCTCACCTCAGATCAGAAGTTGTAGGATCCTATACACATCCTCTAGTGTGATCGTAATCTCTCCTGATGGAAGATGGACGGAACAAGTATCCTCATCACATCTCTCTATCATGGCTGATATCATGGACTGATGGAACCTCATCTATGGTAGGAATGCTACCTAGTACAATCCCACATCTCTCAATAACTGTATCTCATCATTCTGTAGCTCCTAAACACTCCCTCTGACAGACAGTAGTAACCCTTTGAAGGGATGCTCTCGAAGACAGACTAGATCTTGTAAGCACAAACATGAATCATATCAATACTTCTTCATCAAACATCTACTGTACCCACCTAACCTGGTCAAGGTTGACATTATTAGGTCAAGGTCGACCTTTATGGTTCAGGGTTGACCTTAATGGGTTAGGGTCGACCTTTGTGGGTCAGGGTCGACCTTCACACCAAAAAGGATAGAACCTTCCCAGTCAAGGTAAACCTTTATGGGTCAGGGTTGACCTTCCTTGGAAAACATGAAATTTTCAATCATAGGCACTAGAAACAGGAACTTACCTCGGGTAGTGGTTGTCTGCTGGCCAGGAGCTCCCTTAGGACCTCCATGTGGCTCGCTCAAAATTCCTCCCTCTTTAGCATACTCTCTCCTTTTTCAAACTTTGCAAATGGTAAGAATGAGGAGGTAAGTATCTCTTCCTCTTATTTATAAGCTGTAAATTAGGGTTTTATTAGGGTTTCATTTGAAATTTTCTAGGTTAAAATCAAATTTTCTATTTATATGCATTTAGATAGACATCTATTCTTTTCATCATAACTTGAGTTCGGTAGCTCCATTTTCAGTGTTGTCAAAGGTGTTGGAATCTTGATTCAGATACCTAACCTCTTGAATCAATTTAGGAAGGTTTAGGACCCTTCTAACTAGTTTAGGAAAAGACATTTCAACAAATTGCATATTCAGTGTATAGAAGTTACCTTATCACCCTGTTTCACCTTCCATGAATTAGTAAGCCGAATCAGGGGGGCATAAGGGGATCTATATACTTCTCAAGATCATTGTAGTAAGACTTAGGTGCTCTATGGATTTCAATTAACCTTGTGTGCTGCAGGTTGTGGATACTAATGGTTTCCTGCAGGATCTTTGCATTGAGGACTTGGCTATATCCTTTTTATACTTTATGATGTTTTATTACTTTAGCTTGCATATTCATGTAGTGTCATATCTAAGCTAAAGTGGGGTCTACATGTATGATCTTAAAATGGAAGCGCTTCCATTTTGATAGGTTTAGCACCCTCATTTTGTATGTTTGCATATTAGATTTGTATTTAGGATACATTTGTGCTTGATTCTACATGATTAGGTGAAATTAGGGTTAGGATCTTGTGGATCCTCCTAGATTTCCCTCTCCATGGCTCTTTTCTCTAGGTAGGACCTATGTATTGGTCCTCCTGGGCCTCATCCTACTCTCTTTCTAGGCCTCTAGGCCTTCTTAACATTCTGGAATACTCCCTCACCTTCCTAGGTCCCCGACTGACCTGGGAATCCCATAGATACTTTCTGGTGACCTACCTGAAACCTCAAGTTAGGGCTGAGGTCAACCTTGACCTAGGTCAAGGGTGAGGTCGACATAAACCTCTATCAGGTGTTGGTCCCCGCTTTCAAATCTGGAGCTTATCGGGGTCTGGAACTTAAAATAGGTCGCCGAGCTCGGATGCGGAAGTGTTTTCTATGATATTTGAATTAATATATTCCCTCCTTGGTTGGTGATTGTAATTGGACCATGATTCAAGGTGAAATTTGAATTTGGGTCCCTTGCATTTCCCTAGGAGGCCTATTTTGCGATCTATATATAAACACTCTCTTTGGCCTTCATTTGATCATGAAAAAAAATCGGGAGATGACATGATGAAATGATGATGAAAACAAGCAAGAGGATGATATAGAAGGACAAGCTAGAGGACATATCATATTTCAATCAAGCATTTTTGAGGACAAGCCATTGTGGACCTTCATTGAAGCAAGAAGGCACTCTCTTTTCTCAACATTCAAGCATTCAAAGGACATTATCATGGGGCAGCAATTACAGATTGTGAGATGATGGGAATACTTTAGCCTTGGAGGCTTGGTATGATTTCTTTGTCATATTCAAATCTATGCATTGCTTTCTCATTTCTATGTTATGTTAGGATTGTTAATTTAGAAGATTAGATCTTGATATTGCATATTTAAAGACTCTTTTCAAAAGAGCAATACACACACACATACATTCTATATTCAGCTATTTGTTGAGGTGGAGATCACCAAAATGGGGGTTTACCTAAGGAAAAACCCTATATAGCCACCCCAAAACCCCTCTTTTCAGATATTTGTAATTTCTATTTTCGGGAATTATAGGTGCAGAACAACAGATGTGAGACCAGATTTGGATACCCTTTTCGGCGGACTACCAGGAATCCGCAAACAAATATTCTGTCGACGTTGTGTAGGTCAGGGTCAACATTATTGGGTCAGGGATGACATTTGTGGGTCAAGGTTGACCTTTTTCATAAGATGGTGTCAGATCGGAAAAGGATTTATGGGTTTTGTTTGTCTCTACGTTCCAGTTCCAGATCATACTTCAGATTTTGCAGAAACTCAATACAGGCTTTAGAAAATGGGTTTTTCCAGATCTGTTATATTATGAGGTGAGTATCTTAGTCCACTATTCTTTGCAAGCTTTCCTCCATTATTTATTATAATAATTAAATGTAAAAGACTGGAATTGGACTTAGGATCTCTTTCTTTATGCAATTCTTATTATGCAAATCTTACTTAGGAGATCCTTCGAAACCCCAAATTTAGATGTTACATATATTAATATGTATTTAACAATATATCACATGGTATCTTCATATTTAAATTGTATGTAAAATATGTTTTATATTATTATTATATATATATATATATTCAATGTGATATGTATTATATATTATATGCAAAATATTGTTGTATATATAATAAAATCAAGTATAGTATATATATAATATATATTATATAGGACATATTGATATATAGGTTAATTACACCAGTATAAGGTCATAGTGGGTTCCTAGGGATCCTAACGCTTGAGAAAGTGTACTAGGATCCCTTAAGTCCCTCTGTAGCCCCCAAAGACACATTTCTACACTCAATTTTGTT
Organism: Thuja plicata; assembly: GCA_018584345.1. NCBI lineage: Eukaryota > Viridiplantae > Streptophyta > Pinopsida > Cupressales > Cupressaceae > Thuja > Thuja plicata. Next base: position 145,982 of record MU225319.1, read on the forward strand.
CCAAGGGGTCGTATGAACCCTTGAGAAACACTTTAGTGTTCAAATATGTTGAAAGGGGTCATAGGGACTTCCTAGGGGTCCTAACACATAAGAAGGTGTACTAGGACCCCTTAGGTCCCTCTGTGATGTCTGAGGACACAATTGAGTGTTCCAATGTGTTCTCGGGGGTCACAGAGGGACCTAAGGGGTCCTAGTA
>MU225319.1:176064-190052 GCA_018584345.1 Thuja plicata
TAGCTGAGAGCAATTTTACAAATCTTGCAACTCCATGCATAGAGAGCTATGGATCGATTTGTGAGGGCTCATTCTTGATTTTCCTTGCATGTAAGGATTCATAGAAGTGCACTATTTTGTGTGTACAGGCTCAACTAGTCCAACGAATTCTTCAATTTCCTAGGCTTCTTCACTAGATATTTCCCGTAGAATCCCAAACCCTTGCTTAGGATCTTCCCATACATCCCCATAGACCCTTGTCTATTTCCTTGGCCCGTTAAAAGTTATTTAGAACCCTTTCCCACACTTCTGGATACTTTACCAATCCATTTGTTGTCAAATTCACTAGGAGGCCTAATTGGCTTGTTTCCTAGTAGGTCAAATTTCATTGTTTTGGTCTAAAGCTCCCAAATCTTCCAAAACACTCCCTAAAAGACCTTGAAAATATTCAAGGTATCCATCAAACCTATCAGAATCCAAAATCCTAGCTTATGTATGCATCCACAACCCTAGTTTCCACGAGGCCCTAGTTTTTAGCCTTTTAATTGGGCCTCTGGATCAGTCTGGACAAATTGCCACCAAATTGGTCTTCAAACTTTGTTTCACCATCTCCCACATTTTTATACTTAAAGGAGTCTCTTTAGAGGTTCTGCACATGCCTCTAAGTCTTTTCTCCAAGATTATGGGTGCTCGATCCAAATCCAACTTTACCCTATCTAGGCTCACCTATTCCTAACAGTCAGCCACAGGGCTTCACTTTTGGTCTAGGAAATCCATTGAAAAACCAAAAAGGAAAAAAAAACCACTATTTACATACTCTAACCCTTCATCCCCTATGGTTTCATCCATTTCCACTGGTGAATGTTTAGGTTAGAGCCATATCTACCACTGTCACTCTGTAAATAGAGACTATAGATGAGTGGCCTAAACTTTATTACAAATTTTCACTACAATAACTTGAAATCAAAATAATAAATGCATAATAAAGATAGTAGAAAAAACTACACTACCATGGGGTCTGATCATCCAATTCAATCCATACACGGTCATATAGAAAGCAAGAAACAATACAGTTTACAAGGAACTACAGTCTGACATCCGTATAGAAGGTACACAAAAATGTTATGCAATGTAAAAATTCATTAACCTTCTGAAAATCAAAGATCCATGCTCATATACCCGAGCATGGGTAGTTACAACTGCTCCAACCTCCATTAGCAACTTCTTGCAAAAATTTGCAAAAGTTGCTCGAGCAACTTTCAAAGTTGGTAGCAACTTTTTGTCATTTTGTGCTATTTGACTCTTTTTGTCAACTTGATGGATGTTGTTGACTTCTATGACCATATTTATCATATTTATGGTCCTAAGAGTCACACTAAACCCAAATGACACAAAATAGCATATTGTGTCGTTCAAGGTCAAAATGACCACAAATCACCTAGTGAGAACTTTTGGCTCTTACAAACATGGAGGTGGTCACCTTTGGATCCAACCTATTGTATCTTATTCCAAACCACACACAACACCTAACACAACCCTAAAACACACCAAACACATCAAAATGGGAGGTGTTATGCACCATAATCCCCTGGGACAAAGAACTCAAGTCCCTTGAGTTAGGAGGTCTTCAATGGTGACGCCATGCTTCAGAATGCATGTCTCTATCATCCAAGTGGCTTCATCTTTAGGTAGTCCCTTCCACTTGATGAGATACTCTTTTTAAGTACCCTTCCTTGTCTTTTTGATTACCTTAGAATCAAGTATATTGTCTAACTGTAGTGGGATTGGGGTAGGCAAATATTTCACCCAATCATCATCTCCTAAATCTTTAATAGTGGTTTGACCTATGTCTAGAGATGGTCCCTTATAGGGATATAGGTCACATACATTAAAGATTGGGGAAATGCCCAAATCAGGAGGCAATTCCACTTCATATGCATTCTTTCCATACTTTTACAATATTTTCAAGGGTCCTATCTTCTTCATGATTAACTTGGTAGGATGTCCCTTGGGTAGTCTTTCCTTTCTAAGGTAAGCAAGTACTAAATCCCCCACCTTGAACTACAAATCCCTTCTTGTCTGATCTTCCTTGGACTTATACTTCTCCACTTGCTTTTGTAGAGTCTTGTTGACTTGATCATGAAGCTCCTTCATCTCTTCTGCAAATGAATCCCCTTGGGAACTCCTTTTGTTTAGAAAACTAAGATCCCTCAACCCTAAGATCCCTCTAGGATTGACCCCATATACTATCTGAAATGTGATTTTACCAGTACTCCTATTAATGTAGTCATTATAGGAAAATTCTAGCTTCCCTATGAGGTGATCCCATGACTTTCCATGTTGCTTAGTCAAGCATCTTAGGAAGTTCCCAACTGACCTATTTACTACCTTCATTTGTCCATCTTACTGTGGATGGTAGGCTGAAGAGAAAGACAAGTTTTTACTTAACATCTTCCAAAGGGTCCTCCAAAAGTAACCCACAAACTTACTATCTCTATCACTTAGTATATTCAGTAGCAATCCATGGATCCTTACAAAGTCTCTGAAGAATAGACCTGCAATTTGTGAAGCATCATTGGTTTTCTTACATGGAATGAAGTGAGCCATTTTTCTAAAATGGTCCACCACAACAAACACACTGTCATGACCCCTTGTTTTCTTTGGTAACCCCAAAACAAAATCCATACTCAAGAACTCCCAAGGCCTTTGGGGTATGGGTAGGGGTTGATACAATCCACTGTTACTACTTTGTCCTTTATCTCTCTTACATATCTGACATTTCTCCACAAATTTTCTCACATATGAATGTAACTTAGGCCAATAGTAATTCATATTCACTTGTTCAAGTGTTTTATCCACTCCAAAGTGGCCTCCCAAGCTTCCTTGGTGTTTATCCTTCACAATGTTCTCCCCCATTGAACACTGAGGTATACACATGAGGTGTCCTTTAAACAATCATCCCTCCTGCAACATAGATTCAGTGAATTCCACCTTGAACCCCTATTGGAACTTTACACATGCCTCATAGGCATCTTTGAAGTCATTATCCTCTTTTTAGAGGTCTTTCAAATCATTCATCCCCACACTCTACAATTGTATCTCATGTATAGTTAATACTCTTCGGCGTAGTGCATCTTCAACCTTGTTGCTATCCCCTTTCTTGTTTTTCATGACAAATGTGTATCCTTACAGAGATTCTACCCACTTAAGGTGCATTTGATTCAGTTTTCCTTTCCCATTTAAGAAACTTAGGTCATGGTTATCAGTGTAGACCACAAATTCCCTTGGTAGGAGATAGTGTCTCCTTTTTTTAAGGGCTTGTACCATAGCATACAAATCCAAATCATAGGTGGAGTACTTTTGTTTGGCCTCATTTAACTTCTCTAAGAAGAATGCCACAGGGTGTCCCTCTTGACTTAACACTGCTCCTATGGCTAGTTTACTAGCATCACACTCCACCACAAACAACTAGTTGAAGTTGGGGGACCTAAGTGTAGGTAATTCTTCTATCCTCTTTTTCAACATTTTAAATCCTTGATCTACTACTATAGTCCACTTAAACTGACATTTGATTCCTCCTTTGATAGTGTTGAGGATAGGGGCACACACATGACTAAAATTTCTTACAAATTTCCTATAGTAGGAGGCCAATCCATGAAAACTCCTAACATCCCCTATGGACCTAGGTGTAGGCCATTCCAAAATTGACTTAACCTTATCAGGGTCCATCTTCATACATCCATTAGCAACCACAAAACCAAGATAAACTAATTCAATTTTCAGGAACTCACACTTTTCTTGACTAATCATCAACTTCTCTTGATGTAGCCTCCTCAAGACCATCTCCAAATGCTTCATGTGCTCCTCCTTGGACCTGCTAATTAGCAAAATGTCATCAAGATATACTATTACAAACTTACAAATCAAATCTAATAGCACTTCATTCATGAGCCTCATGAATGTGCTAGGTGCATTAGTTAGGCCAAAGGGCATTACTAGCCACTCATACAACCCTTCATTGGTTTTGAAGGTTGTCTTCCATTCATCACCAGGGCTAACTCTGATTTGGTGATACCTTGACTACAAATCCACCTTGGAAAAATAACAAGAACCACCCACATTATCCATCAAATCCTCAATCTGAGGCATTGGGAATCTATATCTGATTGTGATCTTTTTTATAGCCCTAGATTGCGTACACATCCTTCATTTTACATCCTTCTTAGGTGCAAGGATAGTTAGCACAACACAAGGACTCAAACTCTTCCTTATCAGTCCTTTCTCCAACAAATCTTGAATCTGTTTTTCTATCTCTGCATTTTGACTTGGTGTCATCTTATATGTTGCCTTGTTTGGCAAATTTTCTCCAGGTATGAGGTCTCTCTGATGACTCACATCCCTCATGGGTGGTAATGCACTTGGTAAAACATTAGCCACTATGTCATGATACCTTTCCAACAATGCTTGTACCTTTGGTGGCATGTTGGCTTTCTCCTTGGTCTCTTCCTTTGGCTTCACTATCACTGCACAACAGACCCCTCTCTCCTTCTTCATAGCTTTTAGAAACTCCTTTCCACTCAGTAGCATCATACCGGTTCCCACATGCTTCTCTTCATTAGGTTCCTACAATGGATCCATTTGAAACTTCTTCCCTAGCTTGGTGATTACATAGTTGTTCTTTTTTCCATCATGAATAGCCTTCACATCATATTACCATGGACATCCTAAAAGAAAATGACATGCATCCATGGGCAATATGTCACATAGGACCTTGTCCTTATACTCACCTATTTCAAACTCCACTATGGTTTGTTCATCTACCACTATTTGTTGTCCCTTGTTTAACCATGAAACTTTATAGGGAGTGGTATGAGGTATCCTTCTGAGTTTTAGTTTGTCCACCATCTTTGTTGATACTATATTATCAGCGGATCCAGAGTCCATTATCACTTTTCAAATCTTTCCACGAGACCTACAAGTATTTTTAAATAAATTATTTCTTTGAGGTGGCTCTATGGTATTAGGTACTTTCAACAAAGTCCTTCTCAACATTAGATTCTCTCCATCCATTACTGGCCTTGCCTTGGAAATGGGAGAAGTAACAGTCAGAGTATCATCCTCTTGCACCAACTAATTTCTCCTATCCCCCATAGAATTTGAGGAAGCCTTTTTTAGGACATCTACCCATTGTATGTCCCACTTGATTGTAGTTATACCATCTGTTAGTGAATACTGAATTAGATCTTCCTTGGGACTGAAATCTACCTCTTGGTGGTCCTCTTCCTATGTATCCTCCTCTTTGAAATGACCCTCTAAACTGATTACCCCCATTGTTATCCATAGACTGATTCTCCGCTGATCTATTTGGGATTTTTCCTCTACCAAAGTTAGTCCTGCCCCTGGATCCTCTATTATTGTTACCACCCCTTCCTCTTCGATGGAATTCATTCCTCTTTCTATCCTTATCCTCTACTCTCAAGTCTAACTAAAAACACTTGTGCATACTGTCAGGAGCCATCTTACTAATTTCATCTTGTATCCCTTGTCTCAACCAATTGAGATACCTTGCTACCTTATCCATTTATTCTTCTTGTCTTCTATCCCTTAGGCTCAGTTTGTGAAACTCCTTAGTATAGACACTTACTGTCAACTCCTTTTGTCTCAAGTTCTCCAACTTCTGGTATATTTGAATTTCATAATCAGTAGGCAAGAATTGTCCCCTCAATTTGATCTTCATCCTCTCCCAAGAAACTATCTTCTTCTTTCCATTGGTTACCCTATCATCCCACATAATGTTCCACCACACAAATGCAGATCCTTTGAGTCTAGCCTTGGCATAGCTAACCCTCTTCTCCTCTGCAACTTCTTTATAGTCAAACTGATGGTCTATGGCCTCTAGCCAATCCAACAACTCTTTACCATTCAAGCTACCACAATAGTAGGGTATGTGTTCCATGCTATCTTTGTTGATGGAATTAAATGCATCCAAGAATACCTTTTGGTCTTTATCCATCTCCACTTCTTTTCCTTTAGATTCTTCTGACTGGTTCTCAATCTGTTCATCATCACTCTCATCTCCCCATTCAGTTACTTTCTTCTTACTCCTTATTTATCACACATTGGACTTCTCCAAGAGGCCCTAAACCAATTCGACAATGGAATCCCTACTCATTTCCTTTGGAGGCATGCTTTCAACCTCTTAACTCTCCTCCCCTTCAGGCATACACAAACTTCAAGAAATTTTGGCTCTGATACCACTCTGATGCAGAGGGTTTAGGGTTGTAGTGATTTCTTTCCCAAAGTTCTCCTAACCTCTTCTAACCATCCAATGTTTACCTCTCCTTGCTTTCTTCTCAAATTTGGATCTCCAAGACCCCTTCTATCAATTTTTTGTCCTAGGTATAGTTGATTTGTTGAAGACACCAATACTCCTAGGTTCAACTAGTCTGACTAGTTCTTCAATTTTGTAGGCTTATTCACTAGATCTTTCCCCTAGAATCCCAAACCCTTTCTTAGGATCTTCCAATACATCCCCATAGACCCTTGTCTATGTCCTTGGCCCATTAAAATTTCTTTATAACCCTTTCCCACACTTCTAGATACTTTACCAATCTATTTGTTGTCAAATTCACTAGGAGGCCTAATTGGCTTGTTTCCTAGTAGGTCAAATTTCACTGTTTTTGGTCTAAAGCTCCAAAATATTCCAAAAAAATCCATAGAAGACCTTGAAAATACTTAAGGTATCCATAAATTCTATCATAATCCAAAATCATAGCTTCTAGATGCACCCACAACTCTAGTTACCACGAGGCCCTAGTGTTTATCCTATTAATTATGCCTCTGGACCAGTCTGAACAAATTGACACCAAATTGGTATTCAAACTTTATTTCACCATCTCCCACCTTTTGATCCTTCAAGGAGTCTCTTTAGGGATTTTTCACATGCCTCCAAGTCTTTTCTCCAAGATCATGGGTGCTCGATCCAAATCCAACTTTACCCTATCCAGGCTCACCTGTTCCTAACAGTCAACCATATGGCTTCACTTATGGTCTAGGAAATACATTTAAAAACAAAAAAGGAAAACAAAAAAACTATTTATAGACTCTAACCCTTCATCCCCTATGGTTTCAGCCATTTCCACTAGTGGATGTTTAGGTTAGAGCCATATCTACCACTGTTACTCTGTAAATGGAGACTACAGATGAGTGGCCTAAACTTTATTACAACTTTGCACTACAATAACTTGAAATAAAAATAATAAATTCATAAGAAAGATAATAAAAACCACTACACTACCATGGGGTCTGATCACCAAATTCAATCTATACACAGTCGTACAGAAAGAAAGAAACAATACAGTTTACAAGGAACTATAGTCTAGCATCCATACATAAGGTACACAAAAATGTTATGCAATGTAAAACTCCATTAACCTTCTAAAAATAAAATATCCATGCTCATATACCTGATCATGGGTAGTTACAACCGCTTCAACCTCCATTAGCAAGTTCTTTCAAAAAGTTGCTCGAGCAACTTTCAAAGTTGGTAGCAAATTTTTGTCATTTTATGCTATTTGACTCTTTTTGTCAACTCGGTGGATGTTGTTTACTTCTATGACCCTAGTTAGGGTATTTAGGGTCCTAAGAGACACACTAAACCCAAATGACACAAAAATAGCATCTTTTGTATTTCTAGGTCAAAATGACCATAAATCACCTTGTGAGCACTTTTGGCTCTTACAAACATGGAGGTGGTCACCTTTGGATCCAACCTATTGTATCTTATTCCAAACCACACACAAAACCTAACACAACCTTAAAACACACCAAACACATCAAAATGGGAGGTGCTCTGCACCAGTGAATCAGTAATCTAACAAATTAAACATTTCATAAAATATTCAATAACTTGCATCAATTAACATCCATTTATTGAATAAACTAACTAATGAAGATACACATTCAAAACCATGCAACAAAATAAAACCAATATTTTTCTCATAGAAACCCAACTGGGAAAAACCAAGTGTGGCGATGGAACCCACAAATATTTCTGCACTCTTCTAAAGTACACTCAGTTAAGAGATTATCCATGTTAGGAGCTTTAAAATGCCTGATTAAAAGAAAGATCCTATTAGGAGCCACCCAGTTAAGGGATTTACCTCTAGCCCTATTAGGATCTTTACCTTGTTAAGGAATTTCAAATCCTAATTAAAGAGTCACCTGGTTAAAGGATTTAAAAATCAGACCTGTTACGGTCTACTCGGTTAAGGGATTTATCTTGATAAAAATCTTAGGAATCAATAAGTGAAAGTGATATGAGAAAATAGCACTCCTCTGCTAGTACAGATCCATTTCAATCTCAATCTCTGCTTCACATGCAGACTATCCAAACCCTGCAATTGCCCAACTACATTCACGATCTTTCTCTTCCACATACACTTCTCATAATACATCAAAATGATATATAAAGCATCTTAGAATTGAAGGTACAAAAAAACCTCAAATACATTTGAATTTCATCTCAAATATTCCAAAACATATTTTCCAAAACCAAAACCATGAATAACAAGACAGTCTGATTGCAATTACAAACCACACATCAATTTGACAAAATATAGTCAAACCACAACATACTTTCTTATGTTCTTTCACAAATTCAAGAAATTTTATCATAACAATCATAAAAAATGCTAAATCATCAATCCACATTGACCTGCAGTATCACTACAATCTCTGGAACACATAACCACTTACTACAACACGATACATCATCACTGGTTGAGGATCTAATAGATTGTTCTAAGAACTTTTACTTTTCACTGAACGATCTCTTGTCCATTGAAAATCATTCTTCCAATCACCAATCATGGTGTGGTCAGAACAACAACCCCATAACATAGTCAAGATAACATATCCTTAACCACAACACCTGAATCCAAACCTATTTGACACAATCATAAAATCATTCCTCCTTGTCTACATCATGTTCTTCCTATTGACCTATCAAACTTCAATCAATCATAAGTCACACCAAACATATGATAAACTTGTGTGGTCATAGATATATCATCTAGAAACATCACTTAATCTTCAATTACAATCACACATGCCAACTCTTAAAACAATTATGGATCCATCCTCTTTAACATACATCAATATAATAAGCACACTTCCAACCAACAAACACTAATTTGGCATTAATGAAAACAACATAACAGATCAAGCTATCATCAGATTTGCATTAAACACATACCATAAAATACTCAACTTATCTCTCCATCATTTATGCCAACAATTATAGCCATATTTCTATCAATTAACAGGATAGATATCGTATTTATATAATCTTCAATATGTATTTATTTGGTATATGTAAATTGATATATGTTTATTGTCTTCTGCGATATTAATACTATCCTCTGTGAGAGGTATATTTTATTTGAGAAGTATGAATGTCTTCTATGATATTTATATATGATTCTCTGCAATAATATTAGGGTTTGTGATCTATGTATTATCTTCTTCAATATATGTCAAAATAACTATATTGTCTTCTATAGTCGATATGTATTTGTGTTATTATCTTTGAGGGTGTTTGGGAGACACATAGATAATTTTATTATACCCATGTAGATGAATGGATCACATCCACTCATAACTTGTACATCTTTGTGCCCATTAATATTTCACCTCTTCATTTATAGTAAACTGGATACTTTGTCAACATTTGTCATAACTAAATTTTTCTTTAGATCATGCCTTTACGAAGTGGTAATCATCGCCTTGTTTAGTCAATATATAACTGATGGTTTAGTGATCAAATCCTTTGCATCATGTTTTATTAATTCTTTCTCAATGTTAATAAGTCAATACATAATTGATGATTATCTCAAGTGATGCAAAGCATCACTTGAGAAGATCAGATATTTTTTAGTTTATCCTACCGCTGTTAATCTTCAACACTCCCTCTTAGCTAGGGAGGATCTTCTCAGATATCTAATTTATAGAGTAATATACACCAAGGCTACTCTCAAAGGGTGGTCCATCATGGTTTCTCCCATGAGTGAAAATGAAAACAAGCACAAGCGCTCATCATAGAATCACTTAGGTAATGTCACCATCTCATTATGACATTCACTATGGCTACTCCCAAAGGGTGAATCAACATAAGTGTTTAGTCACGGAGTCACTTACATGACCTTGACCATGGATACTCCCATCGGGTGGGTCCATCATGGCTACTCCCATGAATGGAAATATAAATGAGCATAAGTGACTATCACAGAATTACTCAACGTGATATCATTATCTCATCATGAGATTCACCTTAGCTACTCCCAGAGGGTGAATAAACAAAAGTGTCAAGTCATGTATTCTCTCACGTGACATCCACCATGGAGACTCCCAGAGGGTGGATCCACCATAGCTACTCCCAGAGGGTGGAATAAGGGTTATCACCTCAAACTCCTCTTTCACAGAGAAGAATGTACTAATAAGGGCTTGCATCTCAAATTTCTCTCACGAAGAAAGATGCATTTTAATAAGGGCTTACACCTCATATTTAGTCCTCTTAGAGAAATGTACACTACAAGTGCTTTCATATTTCTCTTACTCAGAGAAATATACACTACATGGGTTTTCACTTAATATTTCTTTAACTTAAAGAAATATACACTAATCTAAGTTTTCAATCTTGAAAAAGTTACCATAATTATCACACCTAGAACACTGAATGTGAGAGAGATCCTTTCTCTTCTTCAGTTCAGGGAAAAAATATGATTCTCTATTTATAATCCTCTTCCAATTGCCTCTTTCTCTATAAGTATATGTAGTAAGAACTTGATTTCTTAAATCGTGATAGTTTTTCCTAATTCCTCTTTCTATCCACGTGGACTCTTCTTAAATATAATCAGCTCAAAGATGATCAAAATTAGGTATCTTATAACTTGCATTGATACCTTGGATAAAAGGCTCCCAAGTTTGAGGAAGACCATTAAGTGCTGGCATGACTAAATATTTGTTTGTAATTATGTCCCCGATAGTGCTCAGTTGATCTGTCAAATCAGAAATATTCATAAAGAAAGAGAAGATAAAATATTTTTTATCCATCTTTACATGAAGAAGTTGTTGTCTCAAGACAAGGGCTCTATTGGTGTTTTTGATCTCATAAATCCTTTTAAAGTAACAAAAATTTCTTTATCCAACTTCAACTTGGACATGATCAGTACTAGGTAATTCATCATAGAGTATATTAATATCTTCCTAGCCTTAATGTCATTCTTCTTCCATTAGATTTTGTCAGCATCATCTAAAGACCCAGCCATATTACTTTCCATGAAATCAAGAAGATCATTCTTCTCTAATGCAATGAGTACCCTGGGTTTCCAAAAATTGAAGTTTGAGGCTCCATCAAGCCTATCTTTTACTTTGATACCATTCACCATCTTCATCTTTCCTTCACAAGTTCTCCTTCAAAGATCTTCCCTAGATGAAGGTTTACTTGATTGCTTAAATAAATATGATCAGATATTTTCTTAGTTAGACCCTCTCTAATACCATATTGATTTTTATGATCAAATTAATAACAATGAATATATGAGAAACTAATAAACACAAAATGTATCCTGGGAAAATCTTCCAATTTGAAGGTGAAAAACCCAACAATAATCTCTTATAATATTTATCAACAAAAATGTTCAATGTCTGATTACAACATGACAATATCAATATATATAATTGATCTGCAATATATGTGAATTGATATGCTTGTCAATATTGATCTTCAAGGATATATCGATCTGCTAAAGATATTATAGCGGTCTTTGTATCAATATATATGATAGACGTTTTATTTATTCGGTATATGTTCTGCAATATGTTTGTTGTCTTCTGTGATATAAACACCATCCTTTGTGATATGTATATTATATTCGATAAGTATCAATGTCTTATGTGATATGTATATATTATTCTCTGCAATAATATTATGGTCTGTGATATATGTATTATCCTATTCAATATATGCCATGATAACTCTATTGTCTTTTGTAGTCGATATGTATTTGTGTTATTATCTTTAATGGTGTTTGGGAGACACATAGATCGTTGTCTTATACCCATACGGATGAATGGATTGCATCCATTCATAACTTGCACCTCTTCGTGACCATTAATATTGCATATCTAGTTCATTTATAGTAAACCAAAAACTTTGTCAACATTAATCACAATTATATTTCTTTAGATCATGCCTTTAGTAAGTGGTAATCATCACCTTGTTTAGTCGATATATAACTGATAGTTTAGTAATTGGATCTTATGCAACAAGGTTTATTAAATTTTTTCAATGTTAACAATTCAATACATAATTGATCATTTTCTCAAGTGATGCAATGCATCACTTGAGACGAACATATATTTTCCGGTTTGTCCTCCAGACGCTAATATTCAACAAACTCTCTTCTAGCAAGGGTAGGATTTTCTAATTTTTTTATTTGATGGTCTCATAGAAGATCAAATCCTATCCCTTAGATGCTTAAGAGGGTTTGGCCATTTTTTATAGATTCGGGTCCTACTTAACAATTTTTTTTCTTCAAATTTCCATATATTTGGTTTCTATCACTCATTTATAGCACATGAGGTATCATCAAAGAGTTCATCTTGTGCATTTTCCATTAACACAAGTATTCTATTCCTTTGTTTGTCCTTATGAATTTTATGAACATCCTTTATAAGGACCTTCTTTCGTATTCATACTCAGACATAGTTCCCCTTCTTGTTTATATATTTTATGGATTTTGTATAAATATTGTGTTATATTATTGTACACATAATATATTTTAAAGTGTCATGTGGGGTTTTTTAGTGTCATTTTACTTGACAATCACAACTTTGTCAAGTAAGCACCCCTCCGCATAAACTATTGAATCTATTGGATTCTTATATCATGTATGTGTCTAGTTTAGGTCTATGCCCTTTATTTAATTGTAGGTACTATAATTTTCTCTTTCAAATATTATATTTGTTGAATAAATCAACCTCCCAAGAGCAAAATTTGTAGGATAATTTTCGTTGAGAAGAAAATATTTCACTAGGAAGATGAAAAGTGATATTGGGATGATGAATATAATGCAATGAAATGCAAATATAAATATCTCAAAACATAGAGAAAAGGAAAAAACAAAAGAGAGAAAGATTCTCTTTGAAAGAGAAAGAAACAAGATGCATGGATGGAGGATTCAATCTCATTCCTCAAGGATTGTATACATCACGTATATACAACAAAATATCTCTCCATAGGAAGGAAAAAATGAAAAAAAATTGTCCACGCATAATGTATAAGATCCAAAGTTGAGAAAGGATGCTTAGAAACAAAAAATGACCCAATATGAACATTCAAAACATCTCTTTTTAGGAAGAGACAAGTTCACCAAATGATGAAGAATCCACTCCAAATAAAATAGAATTAAAGGGGAAGATGTCTCCAAATGTTAATCATTGGAAAGTAATGAGGAGTCTCAATGTGATAAAAACCACCACATACTCATGATCAAATTGAACCAAGGAATGTGATAAAGAAAGTGAGTGAGGAAACTCATCAATATAAATCTCCAAAGATGTATCAACAAATAGTGTTAATCTATCATCAAAGAGGAGAGAACCTCAAATATATCTCACAAATCTAAAAGATGTGACTCAATAAAAATATGCAATACTTTAAAAGTACTCATTGCATAAATAAAGATATATAATACTATGATCAACTTTCTAAATAGAAGTTATCTCCATATTTGAAGAAGTGGGTGGTGGTGGAGGATGTTCAAAAATAGCCTCATGAATATGAAGGCTCAAATGACCAATCTTCTCCTCGCAAACACTATTTACCCTTATTCTAAGGGTATGGACAACATATAAAGGAACATCATCATTAGGAATATAATGAGAGAAAGAGATGCATGATCTACCACACATTCCACAATGATCTCTCTTGTCTATATATATATATA
>MU225319.1:190102-205570 GCA_018584345.1 Thuja plicata
ATATATATATCTAATGAATACATGATCAAGACTAAACTCCACTATCTTACCTTGTGCACTTTGGGTAATTTGGTAAACTTAAAGGACATTTATGGTCAAGGATGGTACAAAAAGGACATAATTGTAGGATCCCTCACCTCGATCAATAGATACTTTCTCATAAATTTCTATGTATGTATTATTACCCATTTGAATATTAAGTTAATAAAAAAGCTCAAAAGTAGAAAATGTATCCATACAAGATGAAATATGATTTGATTCACCCAAAACAATAAGCCAACTACCTTTCTCAAGAGTAGTGTAAGCCAAGAGTTTTGTACCTTTCCTAAAATATAAAGTTCCTAACATTATGGATGAAGATGGAGAAACCACCAATAGAGATGCTCAAGAAGAAGATGAAGAACCTGATGAGGGTAGTGGGATGTGGTATTTTCTAAGAAGGTATGTAGGTTCATTAAAATCTTCTTAGGATAACACATATTCTCATCATGTCCTAACTGCATGCATTAATTATATTTTATATTCTTTAAATTAATGATAATTTCTCTTTAGAATAGATCTTGAATAGAGGGGTAGGTTGTGTAGAATGATCCTTAACTCTCTTTGTACTCTTAAAGTATTTATATTGCATCTTTTCCTTTCCACTCAAAAAATTTATTGTGGGTCCTTTGAAATAATTGCTTGAGATCTAGGATGTGTCAACGTTACCTTTTGTGCAAACTTCGATTGCTCCCTTGTGAGTTGTATGAAAAAAGTATCAAGAGAAGGTATTTTGTGTGTACTACGTAGAAAATTGATAGTAGCATAAAATATAGAAATAATTATAAAATAATAATGATCAAGCTTTGAGAGAATATATAGTATCAACTACTCATCATCTTTTGCAACCTCACATTGAGACAACTTCTTGCAAAGTGAATTAGGCTTGGTGAAGAAGTCTTGGATATCATCAAAATATCTTGGATGACGGCTCATTAGTTCTTTCTCCAGTTGAAATTTCCTAATTTTATCTATCCAGAGATAGTCCAAGATGGTATAAATCTCATTGATATGTGTAAAAGATTCAACATGATATCAAAGATCAAGAGAAATGGAAAAATAAAGAGCACCAAGAGCTTCATTTGATTAATTAAACTATATTCTCTTTTCTAAACTAGTTTTTATAGGTTCAAGATCTCTACAATGTGAAATTATATGCAACTTCAATGTTAGCAACATTAAATCCATTTGTAACTTCTACTAATGATAATTATCAAAAATGATAAGTACAAGTTTAGACCAGTCCATGATCAAACAAGAGAATGTAGCAATATTGTTTACAAGATAAATAATCAACTCCTTACCTACACAAGAAATGGAGAAAATTCAAATTCAAATTCAACTTGTGTTTGTTAAAAGTGTACCTATGAATCCTACAAATACAACACTTAATATATCATTATATCCATTGGTTCATCAAATCAAATCAATTAAAAATACCTAAAACCAATAGAAATCGACATATTTCTTCCTAGTTAGAAAGAGTATGATATAAATTGAATGTATGTCATATTAGGAGCTTAGATCAGTGAAAATACAATTCTAAAATGGAAGATTCAATGAGAAAAAAATGCAAATTTAATGCAAAATATGATTAAGATCATAATTAACTATAAAATTTAACACAATTAAGCTAAATTGAATGCAAATATGAACTCAAATCCTCCAAAATGAGCTCTACTTGATTGAAAATGCTATAAAATGAAATAGATGAAATCGCAAATGATCTCAACTCACTCAAAACACTTGCAAATGACCTAGAATAGTTTTGGCATCAACTTGTTGTAAGAAATCTAGAAGGATTTAAGCTTGGATTGATGTTTCTTTTATACAAATTCCTAGGAATTCAATGGCTAATATTGATTCACCATGAGTGGTGGAGATTAAACTTTGTTTGATCCATGTGTTTAGCTTGGATTGAATGAATTATTTCCTTTCTTGTTTAGTGATGAGTTGGAAAATAAAACCTTTTCATTAATTTATTTAATTAATAAGACTAGCCATGAGATTTTTAGTCTTCAATTTAATTAATTGTCCTAGAACTATTAATTAAATTTTTGGCTCTTTTTTATTATTTACCTTTGATGTTTTATTAGGGATTAATTATGTAACTAAGTGAATCAACCCAATTACACCATTAGGCCTAGGGTTTAGTTGACTTGATGACTTTGATTAGGATTTTCCCTCTTAATAAGGTTTAGGGTAAAGTGACTGAGATTAGGGGCTACTTGTTATACTAGTCCATTTAGGGTGATTACATTTTCCCCTCTTTGAATCCATGTACTTGTGAATCCTACAAACACAAAACTCAATATATCATTATATCCATTGGTTATTTAAACCAAATTAATTGAAAAGATATAAAACCAATATAAATTGACATATTGCTTTCTATATAGGATTCGACCCTCTGAATATGGTTTAGGGTAAATTGACTGATTATACTAGGCTATTTTAGGGTGATTAGTTTTTCCCCTCTTTGAATAGATGCATGATCAACGTGTTGATTCAAAGAATATATGATTGTTGATGCTATGAATAGTTTGACACAGATCTTTATGAAACTGCTTTTTGTTGATGATGTTGATTATGATAACTGAACTTGATTCAATTGATATTGATTTGAGGCTAGAATGATTAGATTGATGTGGTGCAATGAAACTGATCATTTGTCTAAGACTTGTGTCGTTGATGTTGAAAAATAATTGATTTGATGTTAAGAGATGATATTGATCACTGTCAGAAAGATTCTGAAAACCCCGAGGTTAATAATAATGAATAACTAGCTTGATGTAAAGCGATGAAATTGATTATCACCAAAAGGCTGGTCACGATAACTAACTTGATATGGCTCTTTATGAAGCCAATTATCTGATGATGAAGACACTATCAATTTGATGTGGTCTAATGAAATTGATATGCCCCTATTGATTCAACGATGTTGAAAAGATTGATGTTGACCGAGTGATTTAATGTGATGCGATAATATCACTCGTTCAGATAGATAGATTAGAGATACCCAACTTGATGGATTCTGATGAAGCTGATGCTCCTAGAGATAGGATCATGTTCAATTTGATGATAAAACTTGATTTGATATCCTTATTTGACTGATTGATTGGTGGAGGAGATTTGATGAAATTCCTCTATCTGATTGACTTTGATTCTGTGAATCATTATTAAATGATGAAATTCATCGATCTGATTGACCTTGATTCGATGAATTTTATATGATCATGCCCCCTCAAGAGAGAAATCAAAATCAAAACCGATAAAATCCCAATTTTGAGTGATTTAAGTGATCATAAACTAATTTTGATCAATTAATAACTCATTTGAACTAATTAGGAACTGATTTGAGTTAATTTCATGTTGATCTTAACATGGTTCGACCAAGTTTGACTAGTATTTTATTTGAATCTAACCTAGTTTGGCCTTGGTTAACTTGGAGTTGTCCCAATTTTACTTGATAAAAATGATTCTGATTTGATTTTATCAATTGTACATTTGATTCTCTGTTCTAGTTTGACTTAAGTTGACTCAGTTTTGACCAAGATATATACCTAAAATTGACTTGGTTCGACCAAGTTTGACTTGCTCGATATATTAGGAAATTGATGCTGAAATATTCTTAGTGAATTGCTTTGACTGACTTTGTTCATGATCAACTACACTTTGACTTGGATTTGACCAGAAGTCGACTTGCAAAATTTTACCTTGATTTTGATTTCAATCCCAAAAATGGAGTTAGGATGGCTGATTGTGCTTGTGTTGTAGATTTCTAATCACTTTGTCAATTTTGAAAATTAGTTCAACATTAAGTCAAAAGGACCTAAAATAGTAAATTTGGGCTTTTTACTATTCATTTTGACTTCTACCATTTGTGAGTTCATTTTCTCTCTGAGAGAAACCATGATGATTCTGATCGAGAAGCACCAATTCAAGATGTCTTATTGGTAAGTGATCCTTTTTGACCTCTTATTTTTGCAAATTTGATCATTTTTATCAGGTTTTAGAGAGGTTTTCACATTTTTTGAATGGAACCCTAGATTTTTGTATGCGATATGTTTTCATTTCATACAAAAAATTGTCTTGTAGGATATTTTCACATAGAATGCAATAATTTTTTGTATCCCCCATGTTTTTTTTTGCACAAAATTTAATCAATTTTTCCCACATTTTCATACGAGTTATTTTGTGTCTGGTATCATCAGAAAGTTTCACATACCACCATGCATTTCTTCATACAAAAAAATTGATTGAACCTGCTTGACTTTCTTTATTTGTATGGGGAACAATGACTTGTTTTCTTTCTCTTTTGTGATCCAGTTGATTATTTTTCTTGTCTATTTTATTCCATTGATTGATTTCTGATGTTGTACTATACTTTGATGTTCTGGATGATACTGACAATGCTTAATTTTGATGTGATATTGATCTATTTCATGCTTGTTTTCTGATGCAAGTGTGGTTTGATTCTATGTTCTGTCATTGTCAATGTCCTTATACCAGGGGTATGATTAATAGATTTTCCAATGAGGAAAAAGGTTTGATCGATCGATGTGGTTTGAGACAGTTGTTAGATATACCTAATATTTAGGTTAACCATTGATTTCTCACTATCCTGGCCGAGATGTGACACAGTGAGCATAACACTTTTTATATGTCAACCGGGGAGATTACGGTGACCCCCGAGGACATGTATAGGATACTAAGGATTTTAGTGGTTGCCACCCAAGTGTACTATGATGTGGAACCTGGGCTTGACATTGTTGTGTTGAGGAGATTCTTTGGGGATCCTACTATTGACAGTAGATTTGTCACCTGGGGTCACATGGAGAGTAAGTATGCTTCGCTTCCATCTGTACTAGGTGGTCTGATCAATGATATTCTCATGGCAGACTAGAGTGCTTAGGGTTTTCTCTATGGTTTGGCTCGGATCATGGAGGAGATGCTAGAAAGGCCATAGTGTCTTTCTTAGGGTTTTTTTTTATTAACACACTTATATAGGGAGTTGTATGAGATTGTGTATAGGTATAACCAAACTATGTCAGTTGGAATTCTTGTTCTTCAAATCTAGGTTTGGGAGCATATCCTAGTCACTCTTCCAATTGTAGATAAGGCTTTTCATGCATAGAATCCCTAAATTAATCATTACCGTGGTTACTTACATCAACCCCACTTGGGGAAGACCAAATACTGGTGCCATGTTTTTGATGATTGTACTAATATTGAGTGGTGATCATACATGAATTGTGAGGCAGATTGGTATGATGCTCATTTAGATTTATCATATATGTTCTATAGTATATATCTGATCGGTCACTCTTTAAGAATTGTAGAATGATTTTCTATTTACGATGTCTAGAGACAGTATGGTCATCCTTAGGATATATTTTTCGACATGACCACCTACGATCGGTTTGCAAATGAGGAGAGACTGGGCGGGGGACCTCACATCTCTTATGCTTTATCTATTCAGGATTTCACTACATTGAGGTCGATTGCCTAGGATTATTTTCCATGTGTTGCTAATATTGGAGTCCAAGATGCTTATAGATAGTATTTGATTGATCATCCCTTTCCACATTTTACTGATCTGGCTAAGATTGCTTCTCTAATAGAGGACATAGAGGATCCTATTTATCCCACTACAAATCGAGGGTGAGGACGAGGCCATGGACGCCAACACAGAGTTAAGTGTGGAGGTTTAGGTCTAGTGGGAGGAGGAGGATGAGATGGAGATGGTGACGGAGAAGGTGATGGAGATGGAGGAGATGGTGGAGATGGAGGAAGAGGAGGTGGTGGTCCTAGGAAAGTTCACATGAGAGGTGTTCCTCCAATTAGGGTTGATCTAGGACCTTTGCTTCCCTAGAAGCAGCTGTAGAGATAGAGATAGAACCATGGATGAGGAGAGGCACTAAGGAAAGATGCCCCTCTGCAATGGAGACAAAGACACGATCCTCCCCCAAAAACACAGACAAAACAAGGGGTTCAAGGAGGATAGAGTAGTTCTATAGATGCACTGGAATGATGTCACCATGAGAGGAGATAGTTGAAGACTCGTATGTGTGTTCTAGAGGAATAGTTAGCAGAGCAGGATCGTTGTATTCAGGAGCTTACAACTGAGAGAGATTGAGCGCAAGGGGATACTACTCATCAAGGACACAGGGAATCATATTACTATATTCTTTACAATTGTGTTGTATTTGATCTGACTCATAGATCTCCTCTGTATTCTTCATTTGATGCATAGTTTGAGGGTGTTATTCCTACTCCTACTAGAGTTGATGTACCACATCCTCCCCCTCGTCCAGATCCTGAGGGTGGGAGAAAGTCTTGATACATATGTTCTCCATATTATTTTGATGATGTACAACTTACTAATGATATATTCATATATTCATGATGTACATGACACATTGTGATGATATGGATGTACTCAATACTCTTGATGACTTGATCAGACATATTTAATTTTTTTTATTTCATTGTACTCCTAATTCTGACACATTTTATGATATATATGAGATGCTTCTTTTTATCCCTATATGACTTCATGTGATGTTTATGAGATGTTTATATTATGGATGAATGTATACATGATTCTTTATATGATATTATATGTTGATGCACATGATATGCCATGGGTTCCATTTCTTTTTTGTTTTCTAATATGATGCAATGTGAATGTTCATGCGATTCAATATGATAATGCAATTGATTTTATGAATGAAAAATATTTATGAGATGAATAATGCAATGAATGGATGATTATGCAATGGAAACACTGATACTTCTAATGTGATATATGGATGCCTATAATGAATGCAATGTGCAACTAACATGTCATGGAAAGTTTCATTCCCTTGTCAGTATCAATAATACTCAATCATGTCCAAAAGATCATGCAAAGATGTGAACAAAAAAGATGTTAATGCGAGGATGATGTCAGCTCTTATTTAAATTCTAGCATTAGGATAATCCAAGTTAATCCATTGTTGAGCTATTCCAAAAACAATAAAATACTAGCATGAATGCAACCTATGATGCACTTGTCTTTTTGCTTTTGATCTTTTTAGCTATATTAATCATCATTGAGTAGTTGGAACACTGAAGCTAGTACAATCCTCATTGGTTAGACTCAATCCTAAGAATATGAATATTATCTTACCGGATGTAATTTCAAAAGTAAACACAAGCCCAAACGAATAAAGAGGCAGAATGATTTAATGTTGCTTCATATTGATATTTTAGGTTGACACAAGCATTAGGGCATGCAGAGATGAGATGACCTGAGTATTTATTGCATGTATAAACAAGAAATAGATCCTTTAGTTCTTGTGCAAATAATGATGTTATGTCTGCAATGACCCTTTATCGTTTATATCCTTAGGAAACTAACGGTGTAACCATAATGACCCTTACATTCATATCCTTGGGTATGGTTCCTTGGATTGCACAGTACTAAGATATCACTTGAAACATGCAAGGAGATAACTGATCCAACCTCACCTTAGAGTTCAAATAAAAAGAGTCAAGGTGTGTGTGGCGTACAAAAATTATAGAGGCTCTTATTACAGAAACCCATTTTATTTGACATTTTAGGATTATTAGAACCACACCCATAAGAAAAAATCAAATAAAATTATCATTCCCCCTATCCTTGCTACTCTAGTCCATAGACATCCTCAAGTTACTTGGAATACATGAAAAGTGAAAATAAATGATAATAGACAACATATAAAGAAAATTCATATCTTCCTCTTTGTTCCTCTATTTCATGGACATCATCGAGTTACTTTGAAGACAAAATCAGCATAGTTGAAACAAGTTTTAGTGTTCGGTTTGTATTTATCAATTTTAATGTCCATTTTTGGTGTTGAGAAATACCAATGCTTTTGTGGGTGTGTATTGTTGAGAAACACCTTTTTGTGTTGAGTGGTGCTGAGAAACACCATTTTCATTTAGGTTTGGTTTTATGTTGAAGAATACCATTTTGTCAATGCTAAAACACCTAATAGTTGCTACGCAAGGCAATCAAATCTGATGAATGTGACAATGAAAACCAATGAGATTATGATGAATTGATTAGAATGTGAGGAACCTTCCCCTAGTTAGGTATGACTATCCTAGGACCAAGACATAGATGTATTCCAAGCCATGATGGTAGGAGTCATAACCAACTACATTGTACAAGATTGTGAAAGTGATTAAAGATATTTACAAGCTAAGTCCAAAGCATGTAGGATAGCCAAGCTACTCATTGATAGATGGTGCTCGACCAGTTACAAGTAGTGCATATTTACCAAGTTTTTACTACTTGGATTTTTATTGTTATTTTTTTGTATCGAGGCACCTGTTTACCATGTTTTCACCAAAAGACTTTTCCTATTTTTCAATTTTTTTTTCTAATTTTTCTCTTTTTTTTTGTTTCTTTTGTATTATCAAGGTGCCTATTTGTCAGGTTTTCACCAAAATAATTTTTATCAAAACATTTTATGATGTTTTTTATTTTCTTCAAGAACATTTTTCCATTGTTTTTGGATTATTTTGGGAACTTTTTCCACTATTTTTAGATTTTCTGAGGAGCGTTTTTTTTTTTTTTCTATTTTTGCATTTTTCTCAGGATTAATGTGTGTTGTACAAACTGTAGACTTCAGGATGTGAGGTTAGAATTTCTTCAAGTAGATCATGTTTATTGGATCTAGAAGTAGATATCATTTTGGTGTTGAGAGTTGATAGGTTCCAGAGCCAAATGTTGTGATGAAAAAGGGTCCCAATCAGTTGGGTTCAAATTTTCCCTTTTGTTCTATATTTTGTTGATTTTTAGAGTTATCTCTCAATACAAGATCCCCAATCTAAAATTCTTGATGATGTACTTTATTTTTTTAACCTCTATACATCCTCTTTTGATAGGCTCTCAAGTGATCAAACACCTCTTGTTTGTGCTCATCTAACATCTCTAGCTCTTAAATTCTTGATATTCTATACTCCTCATCAGTTACAAGCCCCCTCAATGATACTCTTAACGATGGAACTTCTACTTTGATAGATAATTCTACCTCTAATCCATAGACAAGAGAAAATGACATTGCCCCTATTATCATGTTGATGCTATTTCTTTAGGCCCACAGTATTGGATTCAACTGCAGATGCCAATCTTTTCCTGCTTTGTTGACCATTCTGTGCAATATTTTCAAGATTATTTTGTTTGAAGCTTCAACTTGTCCATTACCTTGCGGGTAGTAGATGAAGGAACAATACATTTTTATTCAAAAAATTTCCCACAATTCATCCATGTCCATTTTAAAAAATTTCCCCCATTGTCTATCGTAATTGAAGAATGAATTCCATACCTACAAATGTCGAACGTGTTTCCGTTGGATGATGAAAGATATATTTGACCAATGAGATAAAATTACCACTATTTAAATGACCAATGTGTAATGAATAATAATAAATCTCTTACTAGAGCGTGAGTCAGGTTTCCATGTAGCTGACACTTATTGTAAGACTTCACATATTTAATCACTTCTTTTTCCATGTTAGGCCAGTAGTACCCAACTCTCAAGAGTTTCTTAGCTACAAAATACCATTTGAATGAGATCCACAAATACCTTCATGGAATCCTTGCAACACACGCTCATATTCTTCTCATTCTAAACACCTTAGTAAAGTACCATCTAGACCACGCCTATATATATCATTAGCTATGATTACATAACATGATGCAGTGCACATCAAGTTTCTCTTCTCACTTTTGGATACATGTTATCAAGGATAATATGGTATTTTAAATAAGAATATATCTGGTTGTATCAAGATGGATCATGTCCTATGATTTGGTATACTAAGTGGGAATTAGGTGAATCATAGGTAGGATAGGGAAATTCTTCCACTAGGAAGACATAGCAGAATTGTTGTTCTTGAATTTGGAGCAACGAGGCTAAGGTAACCATGGCATCAACTGCTTTCTTCTCTGCTCTAGGAATTTGTTGAGAAGTAATGAAAAAAATTTATTTCTTCAAATCATCAATCATCTTCTTGTAAGGAATAATTTTTTCATCTTTAGTCTAATATTGATCATTGATAATTGATTTGATTCACAATCATCTGAGAATCTCCATAGATATGTAGTTCCACAATCTTCAATTCAATCACAACTTTTAGCCCATTCACTAAAGCTTCATATTCTATGATGTTGTTAGTACATGGAAATAACAACTTATATGCTTTAGTAATTTTGTATCCTTGAGGTGCTATGAAAATAATAACAGCTCTTGACCCCTGTTGGGTGAATGAACCATCAAAGAATATTTTCTAGAAATACTTTGTTGAGTACAAGATTGCTTCATCTGGAAACTCTATATTCATTGGTTTATCATCTTGAAGTGGTGAATCATTTATAGTTGATCAACTATTACCTATCCTTTAATATATTTTTTGTCAACTTATTCAATGTCAAACTCATTCAATATCATTACCCACTTAGCTAACCTACCAGTTAATGTTTCTTTATTCAAAAAATATATCAATATATCAGTCTTTGCTATTAGCTTCACTGAATGAGACAACATGTAATGTCTAAGAATTTTTTATAAAAAGACTACTACTAAAATAGCTTTGAATAATGGTATAGTTGAGTTAATAAGATACAAGTTTCATGTTGATATAATAGATTGCTCTTTCCTTCCCAATTTTGTCCTGTTGTGCTAGTAGAGCTCCCAATGATGTTGTAGTTGCATATATGTATAACAATAGAATAATTACATTAATAGGATCCATTATTATTATTGGATTTTCAAAATACTCTTTAATTTGGTTGAATTTATTTTCCACACATCTCATCCCACTTGAAAGTGATTCATTTGTGCAATGTTTTTGTGAATGGTTGTGCTTTATCAGGTAGCTGAGAAATGAACTGTTTGATTGATTGAAGCTTCCCTTGTAACGTCCTTATTTGGCTAATATTCTTTCGAGGCTGCATTTACATGATTTATTTTACCTTTGTTGGATCTA
Organism: Thuja plicata; assembly: GCA_018584345.1. NCBI lineage: Eukaryota > Viridiplantae > Streptophyta > Pinopsida > Cupressales > Cupressaceae > Thuja > Thuja plicata. The sequence goes on from MU225319.1 coordinate 201,164, forward strand.
CTTCAATGCATTTAGATGAGATAATAAAGCCTAAGAGTTTCCCAGATGTCACTCGAAAGTGTATGCACCCTAAAATGGTCGCCTAGACTATGGGCCCCCATTTATCAATTTATCAAATTCATGAATCAATGCTTTGAAACATTTTCAATTCAAATCAATTTCCTTGATCAAATCATAATTAATTTAATTATTTCATTATTTCCTAAGGTTTGATCATTTCATCAATAATCTTATTTAATTAAAAGAAAATAATTCATTTTTATTAAATAAAGTAATCTTATTTAATTAAAATTGATTTTAATTAAATAATCATATCTTATTTAATTAAAATCTCTCTTAATTAAATAATATTATCTCATTTAATTAAAATATCCCTTTTAATTAAATTAAATAATCTTATTTAATTAAAAGAAAATCACTCTTTTAATTAAATAAAACCCCACTTAAATCCCTCTTTGTTGAAAAAGAAAATAAATTAAATAAAAATAAATAAAGTTCCTTTTTTTACACATCTTCCTAAGTGGTGGGCTTTTGCCTCTTAATCATAGCCTTTGATTTTGCCTTTTGAATATATGAGCACATGGATCAACCAAGATTTAATCTCCACCATTGCTTATTTTCTTTTTGCCTCTTAATCTCTATCGTCCATTGCTCTTTATAAGGAAACCTCTCCTTCTCATTTCAATAATCAATAATCAATAATCGATAATCGATAATCAAGAATTTAAAAAAAATGATCTTTTTCATGCTATTGTTATGCTACAGGTTTGGAGAGCAATTTTGGAGGAGATTTTGAGCACTTGAGCTTGGATATAGCAACTTCTCTCTTCTTGTATTCTTCTTTCATGCCCCATGGAAATCCATTTAGATTAATTTTTCACTTGCATGTTAGATTAGATTCATGTTTCCTTTCATAGATTAATCTTGCATTTGTATTTCCTTTCATAGAATAATTATGCATTGTTATCATATAGATTAATTTCCTTTCCTGCATTGTTATCATATAGAATAGCTTTAATTTGCATGCACACTTGATGATCATGGAGAATAGAATTCTTTCTCTTCCTCTTTGAATCTCTCATTTTATGGTGTACTTGCATGGGCACAAACTAGGACAATCTGAGAGCCTCCATTACAAACCCTTACATTCCATGAATAGAGAGCTACGAGTCATCGTTCAAGATCTCATTCTTGAGAAATCTTGGATACAATGATTCATATAAGTGTCACAATTTTAGCACACATTTTTTGCGCCCACGGTGGGGCAACCCACCTTTACATGCTTGTTTTGATTATTTTTGGAGCTAACTCCCTTGTGCAGATTTGCTTGGAGATGAAAACCCTAGATTTTCAAAGATTTGATCATATGTCCTAAATGGCTTGGTTTTTCAGTCTGAATTTGTTTTTGTAGGTTAGTGACATATCAGAGAAGCTTCAATATAAAATTCAGAATTTTTCAAGTTATTTTATGTTTTTTATAATTTTTTCTTTATTTTTGATAAAAAAAAATTAATTTTTGGGGCAAATCAGCATATTTTTCAAAAAAAATTACATTTTCAGAAATTTCTTTAAATTCTACAAGGGGTCCATTCTTTGTTTTTTAAATTTGGATTCAATATCATATCTCATTTGGTCGATTTATGAAAACTAGTCTATTTTGGGAAAATGGCTCCCTAAGGCACAAATGAAAAGATATTTTTAAAATTATGACATTTTTGGAAATTTCTCTATTTTTTAATAGGGGTGTCTTTTCTGAATTTAGGGTTTGGGATCTGAATTGATATCATATAGGTCCAATCTTGTTGGCTAGGTCAAAAATCAAAATTAAAAAAGGGCATTTAATGATTAGCTTGCACTTATTTCTCACATGGTTCAATGCATGATGTGAGTTGTCATTTGGATTATTGTCTGGTTATTATTGCTCCTAAAAATTGATTTTCAGATCTAACCCTAGGGTTTGCATAAGTTGAATATAAATTGCATATCATGTTTGCTTGTTTGCTTGTCTTGCTTGTTGGAGAGTTCGTGGCTTGCTTTCATAGAAAAGCTCAACAAAAGAAACAATAAGGTAAAATATACTAAGAACATTTCTTTGGACTTGAGGTATTTTGTTTCATCTCTACAACATTTGGATTTTGGAAATAAAAATGAACCTCTCATGTGTTTAGCTTGAGTGTTTCTTGCTTTCATAGACCACATTTCCAATTTTTGCTCTAAAGGAATGAACCTAGATTTTCTTTCTTGCATATATGTTTCACATTGTAACTAGGCCCTATGAACACTATTTGTGGTGATCTTGAGAGAGTGGGCTTCATTCGCTTGTCTTACATGTGAAGCTCTTCTTAACGATAGATCCCCTTATAGGCAGGGAAGGATTTGTTATTATCTCACTTGGTTTGGTCTTTAACTTTTGACGGTACTTTCTCTCTTGAAATTGGTGGTCATTGTTGTTGATATATGAACCTTTCTTGAGGTGATTTAAAATTATTAGGTCAATTTATCTTTCTTTCTATGTCTGGGTGAGGTGAAGAGGCTAGAGGATTATGCTCTTTTCCCTTTTGGGAGAATCAGAAACTTGGAACTCTTGAATCCGAACCAAGTCCCCATGTGGTTCATATTGTGATTCTTCCTTGTTAGAGAGTGTTAACCTTAGTGGACACTCCCTTTATTAGGTAAACCATGTGGATAGAACCTTAAGTGGTAATAGCCATTTCTTCCATGGTAGCAACAACCACTATATAAATGTCCTTGTAGAAGAAATCTCCATAGGTGTGGTTTCTTGTTGGGTTGTCAGATCTCCTCAGCAGCTCCTAATTGATTAAATTCTCAGACTATGTAAAAACCTCGGTGCATCGGGATTGGATTTCACCCACTTGAGATTGAAAAAGTTACAAAGTTGACCATAACTATAAAGCATAGTGCAACCAACTTTTTCTTTTCTAGGACTATGTGCATGATTGAAAAACATTTTGAGAACATACACAAGTAGAATCTTTAGGGAGTAGAATACTACGACACTATTCTTGTTCATGTGCAAGTTTCTTTGTCCCTTGGTCATTGTTTGAAGACATTTGTTTTCTTGGACTGTGTAATTGCTTTCTTGTGTGCCTGATTCATGATAAAATTTGTTAATGCATCTAGTTGGTCAATTAAAATGAACATAAAACTAAGTTCCTGAGTCAAAAAACAAACTTTTTACAACTTGCTCAATTTTCTATCCTTTCATTTCTAGTATTCCTTGGTTGATCTGGGTCATATTAGGTCACTTATCCCGCTGTTAGAAGCTTGTTTACACTTTTGATTCTTTAATTTTGACCTCTTGAATTAGTAACCTTTGATTTCACAAGTGACTTTTCTTGGAGTTGGTAAGCTATAAACTGCCCTTGTTGAAAAGATAAACCTTTAGATTCTTTGATAACACACTTGGAGAGTTTTGGTAGTCTCTTGTCCATTCACTTTCATACAAATTCAATTTCAATCAATATAACATGGGTAAATCATCCTTCTGATCCATATGTGTTAGGGTATTCACCTGTTTATTGGGCACCTCTGTGGCAGTGTTGATTTATACCTCTTGCAAATTCTATCTTACCATCTCTCTTTTGGAAAATTAAATGCCTTTACTATCCTAGTTTGGTGTACCTTTTCTTTCATGCTAGTTACAACAAGATATCAAGTAAATCTAGGAAAACAACCTCAAGTGGTCTTCAACTAATTACCCTTAGTTCAAACTCACCAAAAATGTAAGGGAAAAGAACCCATATTTGACCAATCACCTAGGAACAACTCCGAAGTTTGGTTTGATTCCAAGAGTCACCTTAGTGAGTTGGGTACCCCCTTACCATCTTATCACTCAGATATGGATATGAGTTACACAATAACTAGATGAAAGAGGGAAGATATGGATAAATGTCTTGATGATATATTTGCAAAACATAGAGATACTATTTCATATGGTGGTTCCTCTCATGACAGTCGCTCAACTTCACCCCTTATCTCAACTAGATATCTATATGCACACCAAAGAGATGAGAGATGTAAGAGGCAAGCTTATCAAGATGAGTTATCACAACATGAGAACCAAGGAGATGAACTTTATGACACTCGTGTCAATGCAACAAATACCAACAACTTGTTTAGAAATTCAAGACCAAGTTCACTGCTCAAAACATCTTCAAGATACATGAGTGAAATAATTAAGAGGATTGAGTGTGAAAGAAAGCCTTCCTAGACGAAAAATTTGAAAAGGAAGAGAAATTTAGACTTCTAGAATTGGAAAAACAAACTTTGGTGGAAATGGAAAAGAAAGCCTTCCAAGAGGAGCAAGATAGGCTCTTGGCTCAACAACTTAATGATCAATTTAACAACATGCGTGTTAGTGGTGGAAACAACTCTCCTCCATCCACT
>MU225319.1:205620-218137 GCA_018584345.1 Thuja plicata
TGGTGGAAACAACTCTCCTCCATCCACTCCTCCTAAGACTCCATGAAGTGGAAGACATTCAAGAACACCATCATGATCTCCTAGCCCTAGAGGAAGAAGGGATTCTAGACATGATCATTATAGGAGACAAACACCTCCTAGGAACTCAAGACAACCTTCACAACGTGCTCATCATGGTTTACAATATGGGGGTAGTAACTTGAGTTTTGATCTCACCTCCCAAGACTTCATGAAATTTCAACAAGAGCCACTTTTCCAACAATATGTGGAGAAATATTTAGATCAAAACAAAGACAATTTCCTATAGAGTTTAATCAACAAGGGTGCTAGAGTCCCCTACAACTTTGATGTGGACAAAAAGATTATGAAGCAAGGGCCATCTCAAGAAGAGGAGATCAAACAACTTAAGAGAATGATGGAAAATATGTTAGCACCCAAGAATTCATTCTCACTAGATTCAATTTGTCCTAATCCTTTTGACAAAAGTATTAACATGAAATACTTCCCTAGGAAGGTTGAGATCCCTCAATATGACAAATATGATGGGAATGGAGATCCACATGATCACGTGCACCAATTTTATACCACAAGTTTTGAGTTACATTAAGATGACTCATATCTCATGAGATTTTTCCCAAGGAGTCTTAAAGGTCAAGCGATGGAATGGTTCACCAACATAACTCCTATTAAGACTTTCAAAGAGCTTGTGCATAGAGTCGTTCAACACTTTGCATACAATATTTCAAGATCTATCACCATGTTGGACTTATGCAATTTAAAACAAAATCAAGGGGAATCCTTTGTTACTTTCTTGCAAAGGTGGAGATGACAATGCTCCGGCTACCCTAGGACCATTCCTGAAAATGAAAAGATTGACATCCTTCTTAGCAACTTGGTTCCCGAAATGTGGTATGAAGTTAGGAAGATGGTTTTTGATTCCTTTGACACCATGGTTGAAACCGCATGTAGGATTGAGGATTTTTTGAAAGAACAAGGAACTTTGACCAATCATGGAAACAACAACAACAACAACAACAATGGTCAAAATAACAATAACTCTAACAAGGATAAAGGGAAGAATTCACACTGGAATAGGAATAAACAAGTGGTCAATGATGGATTCATTGACTCCTCTCAACCAAAATATCAAACTGTGCTCCACTTGTCTAGTGTTGTTCAAGCCATGAAGCTCAATACATCTAATCAACAAGCGAGCAAGCCGAGATACCAAGATAGGTCTAAGAAAGAAAGACATCAATTTTCAAAACTTGGTGATTCATATGAGGATGTCTTGAAAAAACTTATTGCCGAAAACCTTTCACATCCTCAAGATCCTGCAAAAAATTATATACCAGATGTTAAGCCACATTGGTGGGATAAGAAGGCCTTTTGCAAGTTTCACAATGGTATTGGACATGACATTGAAAACTGCTATAAACTCAAGCATCTTATTCAAGATCTCATTGACAATGGAAAACTTAAGATATATGGATTGAACACCAACACCGATCATAAGGCATTCAAAGAACCATTTACCAAGTATGAAAAGGGGGAAACCTCTAAAGCTAAGAATGACAAAGCTGAGATCAATTACACATACATAGATGTAGAGAATACTATCAACATGCTAGAATTTGTAGAAGAAAATGTCAATATGATGAGTGGTAAAGATCCCTATGGCTATGATCTAGACATGGACTCTCCTCCCCTCTTTGATGAAGAGCACATCGTGGTGCTAAGGGGTCCTAACTCTAGAGTGTCATTGCAAGCCCTCAATGTCGTCACATGAATTCAAGGTCCTGTTGTCATTAGAGGACCCAATTTGAGTCAATCAAGTAAACCTAAGAAAGTGGCATCCAAGAATGTCACCTCGAAGCTAACAGTTAATCCAAAGTCAAGCTATAGTCTTGTTGATCAGTTAAAAAGAACCCTAGCTCAGATTTCGATCTTTGAGCTCTTAGAGTTGTCTCCGAGACATAAGCAAGTCCTTGAGGATTCTTTGCGCATGGAAAACATCCCCAACAACTTAGATGTTGATTAATTCCAGCACATGGTTAACCATATTGCTAACCCTCATTACCTTACATTTTCAAAGGATGATGATAAAGCTTTTAGCCACCCACACAATCTCGCTCTCCATATTGAGGTCATGATCCACAGAACCCATGTTAGGTGCATGTTGATAGATGGGGGTGATGGGCGTAATATTTGTTCCTTTAATCTTTTAAAAGAGTTGGGTTATTCTAAAAAATTCATAGATACTAGGAAAAGGATCACTATCAAATCCTATGATGAGGCAGAAAGAATTTCCAAGGGGTTGGCCATCCTTCCTATTAGGATTGGCCCTGTTGAAAAAGACATTTTATTTCAAATAGTTGATGCTTGCCCCCTTGCATATAATATCTTACTTGGTAGACCGTGATATGCAAGTGGTGCCATCTACTTATCATCAGTGTGTTAAGTTCCCTTACAATGGAATAGAGATTTGTATACCTGGGGATAACACTTTATCTGTTAATTCAATTTCAGCAGGAACTCATTTTCCCCTCAATAGAGAAGTAGAAGACTTCGATGCGACCTTAGCTGAATGTAAAGAAATGATTGAGTCGATAGACCTTGGTATGGGGGGGTATCAACTCAACTCCCTCACAATACTACTAGTTTCACCTCGGTCTTATGGAAATCCTTCATAAGAAAAGATACCTTCCTCTTCAGCTATGACCTTATTTGGCACATTTATAGAGTCCTTGGTGCCTATTCAAGATGAGAAAGAAGAGACATTTGTTAGAGACTGGATCTATAGAGAAGAGAAATATATACACAATAAGAGCTTATCTCCCTCTCCTAAGGCTTACGGACGAGGGTATACTTTTTTTAGACATATGGGCTATCCTAGACATGGACCTCTTAATCATAGATTGGATGCTAGAGCCGAACCTCTTGATCATGCTCTTTTTGGACGCAAGTCTAAGAAGCCAATTTTCCTAGGCTTTGCAAGTCACAACAAGAAGACTACACCTATCCTTGATAAGTCGGATAGTGAAGATGAACAAGAATACATACCCAATTTGATAAATCAACAGGACATGAGTGAAGATTGGGTCTCTTCCACTAAAATCCTTTGGGGAGATTCAGATATTCCGATCACTCATGCGTTGGTTGCAACTTTAGAACAAGAATCAGATGTAGAAGATCCTTTCAGAGAGTGTCAATGAAAGAATCTTTTTAATCTAATGGAAAGAGAAGGTGGTACTCTTGATGACACTAGACCTTCCACATCACAATGTCCCAAACCCTCATGGTGTAAGCATCCTAGTCGCAATTCAGAAATAAGTTCATATGAGTATGAATGGGACTCCTTCTCAGAGCCTTCCATAGTTGACATGGATGTTGATTTCATCCACACTTATAGTACTCAACCCGAGGTAGCCAACAATTAATGTTTAGGATTAGAGGATTCAAGCCCACGTATTGTCTTAGTGGATGATTCTTCACTTGTTAGGACGAATCCTAATTTGGGTAGCTTAGAAGGATACTTGACGGACTCCAACTCTTCAGTCACCAATGATAATATCATTCACATTTATAACCTTGAACCAGTCATTGACTTGCCTCTTGTTCATCCTGACCTTATTGTTTGGTCCAAAAACTATCAAGAACTTGAGCTCTTAACATTTCAAAATGATTATGAGATAGCCTATTACCTAAATGCTATTGAACTCGTAGTCTCTTCCACTAGCAAACTGGCTACCAGCATAATAGAGATAGACATCAAGTACCTTAGTCACAAGGTAAAAAGAAAAGAAAAGAAAATCAAAAGAATAGGAGTTCTGACAGAGAAAACCACTATGTGGCGGTGTCAGAACCAAAAAAAGTAAAAATAAATGACATATCCAAGGGTGAAAACCTCTCTAAGGCACCTAAGGATGAGATACTTGATCATCTCCCTAGCTACTTTCAAGATAGATCTTCAGTGCTTATTGAACTAGGCATGTTGTTTGTTTCTCCTCATGGGTACACGATTCCTAAGTATTACAAGTTATTGTTCCCATGTACAAACAACATTGCTAAATATGAAGCTTTAAAAAATGGACTTAAGATGTCCATAGAATGGAGAATCATAGAGTTAGACATCTATGGGGATTCATAGCTGATAATCAACCACGTTAATGATGAATATCAAACAAAAAATGAGAAACTCGTACCTCACAAGAAAATGGTTGATTCCTTGAAATGATACTTCACTTTCATCACATTTCAACAAATCCCTAGAGAAAAAAAAAGTAGCTGATGCTATGGATACACTTGCTTCACTCCTTTAGTTAGAGAAACATTAATCCAGAGGAATTTCTGGTGGAAGAGCTACATCACCCTATCTATGGCTCCCAAGATAGCCATGTCATTTGTACCCGTCTTGGTCATGATTCATCCCATTATGGTTCCATTTACTCATACCTTCATGATGGCATTATATCTAAAACCTTTAATCAATCTGAATGCATAAACCTTACCCGAAACACCTGAAGCAGAGGGTTTGGTACTCTAGAGCTTTTCCTCATTCCAAGATTCTTGTTAGTCTATTCCAACCATCCAATGGTTTTTTCTTGTTTAATATTCCTTCAATTAGGATCTCGAAGACCCTCACTACCAATGTATCCTCCAAGGTATAGTTGGTCTTTAGAAGACTCCAAAGTTCCTAGGCTTAACTAGTCCAACTAATTCACCAAATGCCTAGTTTCTACACCAGAACTCCTTCTAATATGCCAAACCACTACTTAGGATATTCCCACACATCTACCAAGAGTCCTATCATTCTTCTTGACCCATCCTAGGTCATTTTGAACTCATGTCAATACTCCAAGACCCTTTACCAATCCAATTGGTCAATATTTCACTAGGAGGCCTAATTGCCTTATTCCTAGTAGGTCTATTTTCACATTTTTAGGGTTATTACTCCAAAAATCCCAAAATGACCTCACAAAAACCTTTAAAATCTTAAAGATATCAACCAACATTTTCATAATCCAAAACCATGACTTTTAAAAGCACTCATAACCCTAGTTTCTTGCAGGCCCTATATTTTAGCCTATTAATTAGGCCTCTAGACCAGTCAGCATAAAATATTATCAAAATGATATCCAATATTTTATTCACCTCCTTCCACCTTCAAATACTTTTAGGAGACTATCTAGGGCATCTAAAAATGCCACTAAGTCTTCCCCAAAAGGTCATGAGTGCTCGACCAAATTCCTTCTTCTCCCTGTCCTGGCTCACTTGGATTTACCAGTCAGCCATAGGGCTTTCTACTTGGCCTAGGAGATCCACTGCAACTGCAAGGAAGGAAAAAAAAAACCTATCTATAGACTCTAACCCTACTTACCCCATGGTTTTAGTCAATTCCACCGGTGGGATTCTAGGGTAGAGCCATTTCTAACTAGATAGCACTGTATTGTCTCTGACAGACCAGTGACCTAAAAAATTCTCTAACTTTACAATGCAAGAACTTGAAAAAAACAAAACTACTAAATATGAAAGCTAAATGAATCCACTACACTCACATGGAGCCCAATCTCCTCTCCCAATCCGTACACAATCATACAGGAGTAGAGAAACAATGCAAATTACAAAATGTAGATACAGTCCTCCATCTAGAGGTGTCAAAAATAAGTGTTGCAATCCAAAATCTTATTAACCATTCCCAAACATTGAATCCATGCTCATATACCGATCATGGGGTTGTTACAACCAATATAACTACATTTTGCAATTTCTTGCAAAAGTTGCTCGAGCAACTTTTTGCACTTTGTGCATTTTGACTTTCCTTGGCAACTCAATGGCTGAGTTTGACTTTGATGACCCTAGATATGATATGTAGGGTCCTAAAACACCCCTCAAACCCACATTTCACTAAAATATCAACTTTTCCCAAATTAGCCCAAAGTGACCCTAAATCACCTAATGAGCACTAAGGCTCTTACAAACATGAAGTTAATTTGTCATTGCATCCAACCCCTTGGACATTATTCCCAAACACACACAAACACCTAAGAAAAACCTAAATCATACCAAAACATCAAATAGGGAGGTGCCCTACACCATACTCCCCTGGACAAAATAACTCAAGTCCCTTGAGTTAGGAGGTCTTCTATGGTGACCCCATGTTTCAGAATGTCCAGCTCTGTCATCCAAGTGGCCTCAGCTTTAGGTAGTCCCTTCCACTTGATGAGGTATTCCTTTGTAGTTACCCTTCCTTATCTTATTTATTACTTTAGAATCCAAGACACTTTCCAATTTCAGTGGCATTGGGGTAGGCAAGTCTTTCACCCAATCATCATCCTCCCAATCTGCAAGTGTAGACTGATCTATGTCTAGAGATGATCCCTTATAGGGATATGAGTCACAAACATTGAAAATGGGTGAAATCCCCAAATCAGGAGGCAACTCCACTTCATAGGCATTCTTGCCATACTTATGTAAAATCTTCACTGGCTCTATCTTCTTCATGAGTAGTTTAGTTGGCTGGCCTTTGGGTAGCCTCTCATTCCTAAGGTAGGAAAGGACTAGATCCCCTACCTTGAACTGCAAATCTCTTCTTGAATGATCAGTCTTGGACTTGTACTTCTCCACTTGCTTCTGTAAATTCTTGTTGGCTTGTTCATGCAGTTCCTTCATCTATTCTGCAAATGAGTCTCCTTGTGCACTTCTCTTGTCCTTCAAACTAAGATCTCTCAACTCCAAGATCCCTCTAGGATTGACCCCATACACTATCTCAAAGGGGATCTTCCTTGTACTCCTATTAATGGAGTCATTATAGGAAAATTCTTCCTTCCCTATGATATGATCCCATGATTGACCATATTGTTTAGTCAAACACCTTAGCAAGTTCCCAAGTGACCTGTTGACTACCTCTGTTTGGCCATCTGATTGTGGATGGTAGGCTGAAGAGAAAGACAAGTTTATTCCAACCATCTTCCATAGGGTCCTCCAAAAGTGACCCACAAACTTACTATCTCTGTCACTTACAATATTCACGGGCAAGCCATGGATCCTCACAATGTCCCTAAAGAATAGATCTGCAATTTGAGAAGCATCATTTGTTTTCTTGCATGGAATGAAGTGTGCCATTTTTCTAAAATATCCCACCACCAAAAACACATTGTCATGACCCCTAGGTGTCTTTAGTAACCCCAAAACAAAGTCCATACTAAGACACTCCCAAGGCCTTTTTGGTATGGATAGGGGTTGGTATAACCCACTGTTGTTGCTTTGTCCTTTTTCCCTCTGACAAATCTGACATCGCTCTACAAATATCCTCACATCTAATTGTAACATAGGCCAATAGTAGTGCTTATTCACTTGCTCCAAAGTCTTATCCACTCCAAAGTGGCCCCCCAAGCTACCTTGGTGTTTCTTTGTCACAATGTTTTCCCTCATTGAGAATTAAGGAATACAAATAAGGTGAACTTTAAATAATAGGCCTTGCTGCAACACAAAATCACTGAAATCCACTTTGAAACCCTGCTGAAACTTCACACATGCTTCATAGGATTCTCTGGAATCCTTGTCCTCCTTATAGAGGTCCTTCAAATCATCCATCCCTACACTTTGCAATTGTATCTCCTGTATTGTGAGTACTCTTCTACTAAGAGCATCTACAACCTTGTTGCTAACTCCCTTCTTGTGCTTTATGACAAATGTATAAGCTGGCAAGGATTCTACCCACATCAAGTGTCTCTGATTTAGTTTTTCTTTCCCATTCAAAAAACTTAGAGCATTGTTATCAATGTAGACCACAAATTCCATAGGTAATAGGTAGTGTATCCACTTCTTAAGGTCTTGTACCATAGCATATAACTCCAAATCATAGCTGGAGTACTTTTGTTTAGCCTCATTCAACTTTTCAGAGAAGAAAGCCACAGGATGTCCTTCTTGGCTTAGCACTGCTCCAATAGCCAAATTGCTAGCATCACATTCTACCATAAATAGTTGATTACAATTAGGAAACCTAAGATTAGGTAGTTCTGTAATCCTCTTCTTTAACATTTCAAACCCTTGGTTTTTTGCCACAGTCCACTCAAACTTGCATTTGATTCCACCTTTTATGGTGTTAAGAATAGGGGCACTCACATGATTGAAATTTCTCACAAATTTCCTATAGTAGGAGGCCAACCCATGGAAAATCCTAACATCCTTATGGACCTAGGTGTAGGCCATTCCAATATTGACTTAACTTTTTCAAGATCGATCTTCATGCATCCATTAGCAACCACAAAACCAAGGTAAACTAGTTCAGTTTTGAGAAACTCACACTTTTCTTGATTTATCATCAACTACTCTTGATGTAGCTTTCTCAAGAGCATCTCCAAATTCTTCATGTGCTCCTCTTTGGACCTGCTAAAGATCAAAATATCATTAAGATAAACTATTACAAATTTACCAATGAACTCTGATAACACTTCATTCATGAGCCTCAAGAATGTGCTAGGTGCATTACTTAGGCCAAAGGGAATTACTAGCCACTCATACAGAAATTCATTGGTCTTGAAGGCTATCTTCCACTCATCACCAGGCCTCACTCTTATCTAATGTTATCCTGACTTCAAATCCACCTTAGAAAAATAGCAAGAACCTCCCAAATTGTTCATCAAATCTTCTATCTGGGCATTGGGAACCTATACCTGATTGTGATGTTGTTTATATCCCTAGAGTTCGTACACATCCTCCATTTTCCATCCTTCTTGGGTGCAAGTACTGTTGGCACAACACATGGGATTAAACTCTTTCTTATCAACCCCTTATCCAACAAATCTTGAATCTATTTTTCTATCTCTGCATTCTAACTTGGTATCATCTTATATGCTGCTTTGTTTGGAAAATTTTCTCCAGGCATGAGGTCAATCTGATGACTCACATCCCTCATAGGTGGTAATGCACTTGGAAAACCATTATCTACTATGTCATGGTATTTCTCCATCAATTCTTGTATCTCTGGTAGAAAACTGACTTTCTCCTTAGTCTCCTCCTTTGGTTTTATCACTACTTCACAACAAACTCCTTTCTCCTTCTTCATGGCCTTTAGAAACTCCTTTCCACTCAATAAAATCACACTTGTCCCCATATTCTTCTCCTCATTAGGCTCTACCAAAGGATCCATCTAAAAATTCTTCCCTAACTTGGTGATCACATAACTATTCATTTCCCCATCATGCATTGCTTTGACATCATACTGCCATGGATGTCCTAGAAGTAGATGGCATGCATCCATAGGTAGTATTTCACATAGGACGTTGTCCTTATACTCTCCAATCTCAAACTCCACCAAATTTTATTCATCCACCATTATTTTTTGACCCTTGTTCAACCATGAAACCTTATAGGGTGTGGTATGAGGTATCCTCCTTAGTTTCAATTTGTCCACCATATCTATAGATACTATGTTCTCAGTGGAGCTAGAGTCCACTATTACTTTGTAGATATTTCCATGAGACTTACAAGTTGTCTTAAACAAGTTCTTCCTTTGAGGTGGCTCTATAGTGCTAGGCACTTTCAAAAAAGTTCTCCTTAACATCAAGTTCTCTCCATCCATTACTAGCCCTACCTTGGAAATGGGAGAAGTAACACTTTGTGTGTCATCCTCTTATACCAACTGATTCCTTATATCCCCCATTGAAGATGAGGAAGTTTTTTCAGGACACCTACGCATTGTGTGACCCACTTGGTTGCAGTTATAGCACCTGCTAGTGAAGCCTAAATTGGATCTTCCTTGGGATTAAAATCTTCCTCTAGGAGGCCCTCTTCCTCTATATCCTGCTCTCTGAAAAGATCCCCTAATATGATTACTCCCATTGTTATCCATAGATTGATTATCTTCTTGTCTATTAGGGATTTGTCCCCTACCAAATTTACTCCTTCCTCTCTGAAAACCTCTATCATTATTACCACCTCTTCCTCTTTGATGGAATTCATTCCTCCTTCTAGCCTTATCCTCTACTCTTAAGGCCAATTGGAAACATTTGTGCATACTATCAGGAGCCATCATTCTAATCTCATCTTGTATCCCTTGTCTCAACCCATTGAGATACCTTGCCACCTTCTCTATTTCTTCTTCTTGTCTTCTAGCCCTTAGGCTCAAATTTTCAAACTCCTCGGTGTAAGCACTCACTGTCATCTCCTTTTGTCTTAAGTTCTGCAACTTTTGATACATATGTATCTCATAATCAGTGGGCAAGAATTGTGCCCTCAATTTGATTTTGATTCTTTCCCAAGAAACAATATTTTTCTTTCCATTGGTTGCCCTATCATCTTGCATCATGTTCCACCACACCAATGTAGATCCCTTGAGTCTAGCCTTGGAATAACTGACCCTCTTCTCCTCTGAGATTTCTTTGTAATCAAATTGGTTGTCAATGGCTTCAAGCCAGTCCAACAACTCTTCTCCACTCAGGATACAACAGTAATATGGTATGTGTTCCATGCTATCATTGTTAAGGGACTTAAAGGTAGCCAAGAATACCTTTTGTTCTTTATCCATCTCAAGTTCCTTCCCTTTGTTTGATGACTCTTCTATCTGACTTTCATCATCTCCATCACTCTCATCTCCCCATTCACTGATCTTCTTTTTTCCCTTTGTCTCAGAAACACTAGCCTTCTCCAAGAGGCCGTAAACCAATTCCACTATGGCATCCTTACTCATTTCCTTAGGAGGCATGCTATCAACCTCTTAACTCTCTTCCACTTCAAACATACACAACCTTCAAGATATTTCGGCTCTAATACCACTATGATGCAGAGGGTTTGGTACTCTAGAGATTTTCCTCACTCCAAGATGCTTGTTAGTCTATTCCAACCATCCAATGGTTGTTCCTTGTTAAATCTTCCTTCAATTAGGATCTCCAAGAACCTCACTACCAACTTCTCCTCCAAGGTATAGTTGGTCTTTAAAAGACTCCAAAGTTCCTAGGCTTAACTAGTCCAACTAGTTCACCAAATGCCTAGTTTCTTCACTAGAACTCCTCCTAGAATGCCAAACCTCTACTTAGGATCTTCTCACACATCTACCAAGACTCCTATCAGTCTTCTTGACCCATCTTAGGTCATTCTAAACTCATCCCAATACTCCAAGACCCTTTACGAATCCAATTGGTCAATATTTCACTAGGAGGCCTAATTGTGTAATTCCTAGTAGGTCTATTTTTGCATTTTTAGGGATATTACTCCAAAAATCCCAAAAATGACCCCACAAAAGACCTTGAAAATTTCAAGGTATCAACCAACACTATCAAAATCCAAAACCCTGACTTATGAAAGCACTCATAACCCTAGTTTCTTGCAGGCCCTAGATTTCAGCCTATTAATTAGGCCTCTGGACCAGTCAGCATAAAATATTATCAAAATGATCTCCAATCTTTGATTCACCTCCTTCCACCTTCAAATCCTTTTAGGAGACTATCTAGGGAATTTGAAAATGCCACTAAGTCTTCCCCAAAAGTTCATGAGTGCTTGACCAAATTTCTTCTTCTCCCTTTCCTGGCTCACTTCGATTCACCAGTCAGCCATAGGGATTTCTACTTGGCCTAGGAGATCTACTACAATAGCAAGGAAGGAAACAAAAAACCTATCTACAAACTCTAACCCTACTTCCCCCATGGTTTCAATCAATTCCACCAGTGGGATTCTAGTGTAGAGCCATTTCTAACTAGATAGCACTGTATTGTCTGTGACAAACCAGTGACCTACAATATTCTCTAACTTTACAATGCAAGAACTTGAAAATAGACTAACTCCTACATATGAAAGCTAAATGAATCCACTACACTCCCATGAAGCCCGATCTCCTCTCCCAATCTGTACACAGTCGTACAGGAGTAGAGAAATAATACAAATTACAAAAATGCAGATACAGTCATCTATACAGAGGTGTCAGAAATAAGTGTTGCAATACAAAATCTCATTAACCATTCCCAAACATCGAATCTATGCTCATATACTAAGCATGGGGTAGTTACAACCAATCTAACTACATTTTTTAATTTCTTGCAAAAGTTGCTCGAGCAACTTTCAAAGTTGCTAGCAACGTTTTGCACTTTGTGCATTTTGACTTTCCTTTCCAACTCAATGGGAAAGTTTGACTTTAATGACCCTAGATATCATATTTAGGGTCCTAAAACACCCCTAAAACCCACATTGCACTAAAATATCAAATTAGCCCAAAGTGACCCTAAATCACCTAATGAGCACTAAGGCTCTTACAAACATGAAGTTAATTTGTCAATGCAGCCAACCACTTGGACATTATTCCAACACACACACAAACACCTAAGACAACCCTAAATCACACCAAAACATCAAATAGGGAGGTGCCCGTCACTAAGGCCTCTCGCCATTCCCTTATTGTTAGAAATTAATCTTTACTTGCATTATGTAAGTAGGAGATTCCTATGGAATCCCTACACCTATTTTGTCCTCTTGTGAGGATAATTCACTTTATGTATCTTTTATTATCCCTTGGTTGTATTAT
>MU225319.1:218187-234330 GCA_018584345.1 Thuja plicata
TGTGGCATACATAGATATGGGAGTTACCATGCAACTCCTTTCTCACATCTCTATTAAAGAGATGTCTCTTCTTCTCTCCTCAGACTAATGAGGTTTCTTCCTCTTCTCAATTATTGTATGAGCAATTGCCTCTCTCTCTCTCTCTCCTTTTCTTAGGCTTTTCATGCCTCATTCATAATGTCACAAGGGGTTTTCTTTGCTTTCCCCTTTCAAATATCTTGCCTTCTTGTGTTGAATCTTGGAGCTTTCTCTCTCCTTGTTTATGGTAATATTTCTTTTATGCATTCACTCACTTAGATTCTTTCTTGGTATTGTTCTTTTTTACATATTTCTTTTCCATTTCTCACACTTATCTCTGGTAATCTATATAGGAGGGGTCTAGATGGAACACTTCATAAATTCTTAGAAAAGGAAGAATCTGATCAAGCGTTAGTTGACATTCACAAAGGTATCTGTGGGGACATTACAATGGTCTTTCCATGGCCCGAAGGTTGCTTAGGGAGGGGTACTATTGGCCTACGATGCATATTGACGTAGTAGCTTTTGCAAAGTCATGTGAAAAGTGTCAAAAACATGGTAACCTAATACATGCACCAGGTAGGGAGCTCATTCCTTCTATATCTCATTGGCTATTTCAATGCTGGGCCTTTGATCTTGTTGGGTAGATTCATCCCAAATCATCAAGTGGACACAAGTTTATTATCGTGCTGCTATTGATTACTTCACTAAATGGGTAGAATTTGTCCCGCTTTTTGTTGCCTTGGGAAAGACAGTCTATCTATTCATTTTGAACCATATCATCTGTCGATATGGAGTGCGTTATGAGATTATTACTGACAATGAAGGCCAGTTCAAAAATAAGGACCTTAAACAACTCTTCAAGAAATTCAATATTAAACAACATTGGTCCTCCATTTACTTTCTACAAGGAAATGGTCAAGCAAAGGCATAAAACAAAACCATTCTTAAAAACTTACATAGAACAATCTATAAGAATGGTAGAGATTGGCACTTAGAGATAAATCTGGCTTTGTGGGCCTATAGAATGAGTATTCATACTCAAACTGGGGCTACTCCTTTTTCCCTTGCATATGGCACTGAAGTAGTGTTACCTTTGGAGGTTGAGATTCCTTCACTTAGAGT
This sequence comes from Thuja plicata, assembly GCA_018584345.1. Lineage (NCBI taxonomy): Eukaryota > Viridiplantae > Streptophyta > Pinopsida > Cupressales > Cupressaceae > Thuja > Thuja plicata. The sequence goes on from MU225319.1 coordinate 219,331, forward strand.
TTCCCTCAAAGGTCTAGTTACAGATAAAGACTACTGCACCATGAGACTTCAAGAGTTAGAACTTCTAGAAGAAAAATGTCAAGCATCATTTGACCATATGAAGGTTTATCAAAAGTGCATGTACAAATACTTCAACAAAAAGGTTCACCCTAGAGAATTCCAAGTGGGAGATCTTGTCCTACGTGAAAATCCTAAGAATCAACAGCATGGAGATCAAAATGGCAAATTTGAACCTATTTGGCTTGGACCTTACATCATTATAATAACCTTTGGGTCGGGTGCTTATTTAAAGTCTACAACAGAGGGGCAATAGCTCCCTGATCCTATTAATGTCTTGCACCTGAAGAAGTTCTATCCCTGATGCCCATTCTATCTAGGGACATCTTTTGTACATAATTATTGATCCTGAAAAAAATCCAAAAAATTATATATTGTCAAAAATTCTAAAAATCGGAAAATGTCCTGAAAAAATGACCATCTTAGTGAAAACCTAGAAATAGGTGCTTTGATGTATCTCCAAAAAATTATATATTCCAAAAATACAAAAAATCAAAAATTCAAAAATTTAAAAAAAATAGAAAAAGTGCCTTGGTGAAAACCTGGAAACAGGCGCCTTGGTAGCAAAAATTCAAAAAAATTATAAAAAGTCCAGAAAAAAAAAGAAGAAAAAAATGAAAAAAATGAAAGAGAAAAAATTGTAATAAAATCCAAGTGGTAAAATCTTGGAAACGGGCGCTACTTGAGGCCTTTGCACCCCTATTTCTTAGCGCGTGTCCGCAACACTTAGGTTTTCTCCATCATGCCTTGTTCTTGTTGCCTTGGTTTGGAATTGGTCTTTGTCTAGGGGGCATAACTGTGCTAGCTTTGGTCTCTTGGATGCATTATTCCTTAGGACATCTCACAAATGGTGCTTTTCAGCACCACCCCAACTATATTTTTCAATACAACCCTTGACAATGAGTGTTTTTCAACACTTATCGGTTTGGTCTTACCCCATTTTGTCATGTGGTCTTACCTGCTTGTGAGAATTTGATCCTTATCCTTGGAACTCAATATCAGTTAACACACTTCAATTTTTAAACACAATACTTAATGCTTGAGCTATGTCATGATCTTTTCTTTGTGTGCTAACTATTATTGATTTTCATTTAGTGTCCTTGTCTAATAAGTTTTTTTGGGATGTATAGCTAGAGGACTTGCGGCATGGAACATTTTTTTATTTGCTTCTGGCTTTATGCTTCACTATTTTTGCACAATCGTTCTGCTGGTCATCCTGACCTCTATGCCTTGATGCGAGCGTGGTTTTGCTATATTAAATTGGGTAAGCTAACATCATAGCCATCTTGACCTTTATGTATTTGATGCTTATGTTAGAATCTTTCCACATTCCTATCTGATATAAATCACATTCATATCTTCATAGTTGCGCTTGTGACTAGTGATGATTGTGTGATTTTTTGATGTCTTTTAATAATGGCCCAATGATGAAAATAAGTTCCTTAACATTCTCTAATGAATGATGAACACAAACTCCTATGTTACAGTTTCTCTATTACAAGTACACCTTTGCATTTTCATGTAGCTTGCATTGTTAGACCTCATGTTAGTTTGCATTTTAGGCTGTATTATGAGTTTGAGAGGGTTTCCTTCATCTTTCTTGTGGACTTCATGTTTTGATCTTCATTTCCTTATCTTCTTTTGTGATCTCAATCAAAATTTTCTATCTTAAAAAGTTGATTGATTATGGGGCAAATTCTCTTTCTTCTCTCCATTTCTTTCCACTTCTTCCAAACTTCTATCTTCCATTCACTTTCACCTCACTTCTTTTCTTCTAATTCAACCTTGGGGCATAATCTTTCATGCTTGATGATCTACCTTAGTTCTGTGATCCTTATATCTTTCATCTTACATCAAGAACCTTATCTTTAGTTTGATTTGATCAAATTTATCAATTTGTTGTTTCTCCTCTATCTCATTTTTATTTTGATCACAAGGGGTCAACACCTATCAAACTTCAATCCTTGATTTAGCTTTATCAATCCTATCAATTGCTTCGCTTGGGGAAACCTTACTTGAGATTCTTATCTTGGACATGTCAATTACCTATTTGCAGGGGTGTTGACCTTGCCTTTTTCAATCGACTTATCTTTATCCTAATGTGTTCCCATAAAGATCACACGTCTACGTTGTGTTATGATCCCAAATCAATCTCACACTTCAACTACATTCTTTGACTACATGTGTCCCCATAAAGATCACACATTAGTCAAAGATGGGCAAATGTATGCACCCTAAAATGGTCACCTAGACTATGGGCCCCCATTTATCAATTTATCTAATTCCTGAATCAATGCTTTGCAACATTTTCAATTCAAATCAATTTCCTTGATCAAATCGTAATTAATTCAATTAATTCAATATTTCCTAAGGTTTGATCATTTCGACAATAATCTTTTTTAATTAAAAGAAAATAATTCATTTTTATTAAATAAAATAATCTTATTTAATTAAAATTCCTTTTAATTAAATTATCTTATCTTATTTAATTAAAAATTAAATAATATTATCTCATTTAATTAAAATATCCCTTTTAATTAAATTAAATAATCTTATTTAATTAAAAGAAAATCCCTCTTTTAATTAAATAAAACCCCCACTTAAATGCCTCTTTGTTGAAACAGGAAATAAATTAAATAAAAATAAATAACGTTCATTTTTCTACCCATCTTCCTAAGTGGTGGCCTTTTTGCCTCTTAATCATAGCCTTTGGTTTTGGCTTTTGAAGATATGAGCACATGGATCAACCAAGATTTAAACTCCACCATTGCTTATTTTCTTTTTGCCTCATAATCTCTACCGTCCATTGCTCTTTATAAGGAAACCTCTCCTCATTTCAATAATCAATAATCAATAATCAATAATCAATAATCGATAATCAAGAATTAAAAATATATATATATATATATATATTTTTCATGCTATTGTTATCCTGCAGGTTTGGAGAGCAATTTTGGAGGAGATTTTGAGCACTTAAGCTTGGATATTGCAACTTCTCTCTTCTTGTCTTCTTCTTTCATGCCCCATGGAAATCCATTTAGATTAATTTTGCACTTGCATGTTAGATTAGATTTATGTTTCCTTTCATAGATTAATCTTGCATTTGTATTTCCTTTCATAGAATAATCATCCATTGTTATCATATAGATTAATTTCCTTTCTTGCATTGTTATCATATATAATAGCTTTCATTTGCATGCATACTTGATGGTCATGGAGACTAGCATTCTTTCTCTTCCTCTTTGAATCTCTCATTTTATGGTCTACTTGCATGGGCACAAACTAGGTCAATCTGAGGGCCTCCATTACAAACCCTTGCACTCCATGAATAGAGAGCTATGAGTCACCATTCAAGATCTCATTTTTGATAAATATTGGACACAACGATTCATAGAAGTGTGACACATTTTTAGCACACAGAAAGACACATTACTTTGGATTGAGTCTTAGCCTCTATTGTTCCATTATATCAAATATCATTCCAAATCTACTAGGTGATTTATCATGTTAACTATTTTTACCAATTTTTCATCCAGATAATCATCCATATTCTATTGCATCATGTCATGAAATATGGTAGTTATTTCTTTTTGATAAGTCACACCATTTTTTTGAGTCCAAATGGCATCACATTCCAAAACAATGTGCCCAAGTGCATGTGATTCTTGTCTTTTCTTGGTCCTCGGTTTCTATTTTCATATTATTGTATCCAAAGAAGCCATCCATTAGTGAGTACATTTTGTATCTGGTGGTAAGATCCATAATCATGTCAATGTTTGGAAGCAGGAAGTCATCTTTACGATAAGCTCTGTTGAGATCCTTGAAGTATGTACAGACTTGGATAGATTTATCATCTTTAGATATAGGATGTTCAATATTAGAATCTATTCATCATATGCTATAGCTCTGATAAAACCATCTTTTAGGGGATTTTCTAGCCCTTTCTTGACAAGCAAATCCACATGTGGATATATTTTCCGTAGTTTTTTCATTACTGGTTTAACCCCAGGGGCTATAGATAAATGATGCATTATTAGATCAGGGTCTAAGCCCAATATGTTAGAATAAGACATTGCAAACTTGATTTTCTTCTCGATTAAGAAATGTTATTTTTCCTCTACTAATAAAGATTGGGCAATATGCACTAGTTGAGATGTTTCAGTTGTTCCCACATTAAATGGTTGTGTCAGTTCAATCAACACTAAAGATGTTTCCTAAAATCGATATGGAGGAATATCAAGCTTCTCATCATTAGGTGTCTCAGAGATATTTTTACCATTGGATGCATCATTTATTTTTACTATTTTTGGATCTGATAATGCCACTAAGTGGTTTTCGCCATCAGATCGCTTGTTATTTTTTATTTTTCTCTTTAGACCAAGAAACTTTATATCCCCCTCGATCATGTTCACACTCAATTCATTGGTGGAAGAGGTAAGAGGTTCAATTGCATTTAAGTAACAGGCTAAAGTATAGTCATTGGGAAAGGTAAGTAGGTCCATGGGTTCATTTTGGCTTCATTCAATAAGTTCAGGATGCATTAAGGACAAGGATTCAACTGGTTGAAGGGACATCACCAGATTATCATCAAAACTAATGACGATAAATATGAGTTATGATAAGTTACTTTTCAAAGGATCATTTAGACTGTAAAGAGTCCCAACATCATCACTGGTCATTGTTGGTATTATGTGAACCTAATCTGAGTGACTTATCGGTGGAGCTTTGTCCCTCCTCTAGTTGATAAGCATATTTTCGGATCACATCTATCTCTATATTAGTTGTAGCATTAGAAAATGAATCCCATTCATATTCATTATAGTCACTTTCAGTAGCATGTGGTATATTTAGAACATTAATAATGGTGACTAGATTTCCCCAATGAGGATGTTGTTCTCCTTGTTCACTTTCATATTCTTGATCAAATTCATACTCATGGGAGTCAATTCGACTATCATTCAATCTATTTAAGAAATGCGCAATAGTAATTGGTGGTTCTTCCTCATTTTGACTACTCAAAATCTCTTGAATGGGTTGTTGTTGAGACACAGAGGAATATCCTTGAAGGATTGCACTAATTTCTATTTGGTCTTCTCTTGAGGTGTATTGATTTCATCTTGTCTATGTTGTTCCATTTCTTGTGATGATCATTGAGATAAAATGTATTCCTCTTGTCTTGAAATTTCTCTTGATTGTTGTGGTATGTAGGGTTCTTCTTGATAAGTAATGTTTTGTCCTTTTAGATATGAAAACCTTTCATATGAAAAGAGTAAAATTTCATCTTCTTCCTTGGATTCATCTTCTTCACGATCAAAGATTGGACCATTTTGGATTAAGGGGATATCTTTCTCTTCTCCTTTTTAACGTAATCATATTTTATCTTTGGGATTTCTAAAGTCCATGTGAATAGGTTCAGCAAGGAATTCTCTATTCTTTCCAGGATGACCTTGGAATTTTTATCCCATTTGATGCATGATGTGATAACCTTTTCCATATTTATGAGGAGATATCTCTACATGTTTGAGTCCTTTTTTCACTTCTTCTTTCCCTTTGTATAGATATTCTAATATATATTTCTCTTCATTCTCATCACTAAGAGAAACCTTGGCTTTCACAAATGTTCCAACATGTATTTTTAATGCCTTAGAGCTAGAGGTTTTGAAATATGATGATTATTTTCTATAAAACCTAAGGCAGGTTGGTAGATCATCCATGGATGGAAATAGATGAAGTTTTTATTCTCCCATTCCTGTATCCTTGATTTTCAATTTCTTTTCAAATTCTCTCACTGTAGAAAGCCTAGATATTTCAGCTTGTTGGTCTTTTGAAGCTTCTATGTTATGTGGAACCATGCTATCAGAAACTTGTTTCAATGTATTGCAATAATAACTAGTATCCTTTTTGATGCTTACCTCTACTCCATTGCATGGAAACTTCACACATTTATGGTATATTAATGGTACAACCTGCATGTCATGAATCAAAGGTCTATGTAATAGGATGTTGTTGGCTAGAGAAAAATCAAGCACTTGACAAATGACATCCCTCTCAATGGGTCCCACTTTGATAGGAAATACGATCAAACCTTTAGATGATCTCTCTTCTTCATATTATATTTTAATAATGTTTTTTATCTAGGATCTATTGCATTCTTAGAGAAACCTAAGGCTTTTACCAAATTTAAGGTACAAATATTCAAACTAGTGCCTCCATCTATCAAGATGTATTTGATTTGGTGTTTATGGATCAATACCTCTATATGCAATGGCTGGTTGTGTGGATGACTCAATGACCTATCATCTTCCTCTGAGTAAGATAGATAATGTGGTGAGGTCAAGTGACCAACCATATCATAGAACTATCCTATATCTAGATATTTTGGAATGTTCATATCAAGTATAGAAGTTTCAATAATTTCTTGATGTGATGGTGAGATCTGAAGCAATTCAAATATAGAGATTTGTGCATGATAATGTTGCAGTTGATCAACAGGGTTGTAGTTTGATGAAGGTAGTGGTGATACTAGCTACTTGGAAGTTGAAGGTTTTGATGATGACTCAACTGATTGTTTTGATGATGCACCTTTGAGAGTGATCTTGGATTGAATTCTTGTGACCACGTTAGAAGATTCATCCTCTTTCTTTTTTTACTTGATGATAATGGCATTGACATATTATTCATATGGTCCAAGCATATCGATCGTCATCATTTGTATAGTGTAATTGATTTTCTTACCTTTGGAGGTATAAGATCCACCCTTCTTATAATTTGAAAGTGGCTCCTTGAATAATGTTTGATCATCGTTAGTATTGTGTCCAACAATTATGACCACTTCATTATCAATTAGATCTTGAATCACATGCTTGAGTTTCACGCATTCACTTATTTTGTGACCTTTATTATGGTGGTAATAATAGTCTTGATTTTCATTCCACCACTTTGGATTTATTTGTGGTTCCCAAGGTTGTGATTCTATCAAAGTGATAATATTTTTTGTCAGAAGAGTCTTTAATGGTGCTTCCAATGGCTCTCCGAGAAGAGTGAATGTTCTCTTAGGCCTAGCCACCCAAGGTGCTTTATCTTTATTGTATCCATAATTATCTTTGGATGTAGATGTAGTGTTAGGAGTCTTGGAAGCTTGAATATTACTTGAAAGATTAAAAATAAACTATTTGGTTTGACATGAGATGCTTCCATAGCTTTATCATTCCCTACATTTTTGTTCTTGTTCCAAAACTTGGCTTTGTCATTGTAATTGTTGTGATTGGGGTTCGCATTATTGGAGAATTTGTTTTTTTTATAGATCTTGATTTCTCCTTTCCTCACCAAAAAATCTTCAACTTGAAGAGAACTATCAACCCTCTTGTTGAAGGTTGCTAAATATTGCATCTGAAGGGAAAAATTCATTTCCAAAATTAGAATTTTAGTGAATATATCCATCTTTTCATGTTAAGGGACCTTCCAAGGATATCTTGAAAATATTATTCTCCACATTTGAAGGAAAGAAACAAAGGCTTATCCATTCAACTGCTTTCTGTTACAGAAATCCAACATAGTGACATGGTAAAAGTGCAATAAATTATCACCCTTTTACAAAGGAAAAGATTGACAACACGAAAACTATAAAACTTCAAGGGCATAAAAGTCACATTTCTGTTAAGAATTTGAAGATGATGTAAACTGATGAAATGTGTGAAATGGGATGGATTTTATGCCTATAATTTTTTTTAAAAAAATTGAACAAAAATTAATATGTTTTTTTTAATGTTTTAGGTCTAGTTTTCATTTCCTAATAAATACTGCAAATGAGGGAGTTTACTTCCCGCCAAATCATTATAAGTAAAACATTGTTTTTTCCTCCAATTTTAGAATATGTTTTAGATAACACATATAGTAAGTTCAAAAAAAAAGAAAGAAGTGTTTTCGATCTATAGTTTGCCTGTTATAAGTATTCAAAGTTTAACTTACCTGAAATCAACAGTTTTTGTCTCTCGCCACCTTTCCCCTATCAAAAGTATACCAAAAACCAAATAAATTATATATTATTGAAGATGAATCTCTTCTCTAGGGTTGTCTATGATTTTGAAAATTTTCTGAATTGATTTAGGATTTTTTATATTTTTTGAATGAACAAATTCTCAAGCCTTTATATACCTACATGTAGCTTTTAGCAAAAAATTTCAATGTTTTATAGTCGAAACAATATAAAATTTATATGTCAAGAATCAGCGTTCCGAGATCTAGGAAATGGTACTTTTAATTTTTTGACATTTTCTATTTTGAGCAGAGAACAGAATAGTAGAAGTGAAAATGTCTAGCTTTTTTGTATTTTTGGAGGTTTGGCTGCCAACATGGCATGCCACCTAGGGAGACTAGGCCGAGTTTGACTCGGCCAAATCCTACTGGCCCTCGCATTGGCTCACATAGGAGTCTAATGGGCCACATAGGTACGATTCAGTATTGCATGGCATCTATGCAGACTCAACCATGTTAGACTTGGCCAAGTCTGATTGGGCCGAGTCTAACTAGGCCGAGTCAATTGAATTAGCTTAAAAGGTGATAGTTTATTGTGCTTTTACCCGACAGTGTTCTTGATATTGTAAGAATATTGTTCCATGAATTGTTTTATTAAGTATTGAAAGGATTTGATACCAAGGGGTAGCTTAGAGAGCCATTCCATGGATGAACCACCCAAACTTCTTGGAAATAGTCTGATTAAGTAGGTTTGATCATGCATGAATTCCATGCTAAGAGTGCAAAATTCTCTGACATAGTCTTGAGGGTCATTGTCTCCAGTGTACTTGTCCTATTTTGGGATCTCCACTATTGATGAAAAGGGTGGCATGTATAAGTATTTATCGAACAAAAAAGGACATATGACTTCCAATGAATACTTGTTTGAGGGTTTTTTGTTATCTTTATTCATCTGCATAAGCTCAAATTGTATGTCATGAAGTTTTTTTGTGAGAAGAGATATGGGTGTCTCTTCCTCTTGTGGTATGAGTCTATCAATATTGAAATCCTTCGAAAGTTTGACTCCCATACAAGCAAGATCCATAAAATAATTTTCCTCATCTGGTTGTAGGAGTGTTTGCATCTGTTACCCTAATTTTACACATGCAGTATGATAATCATAAACAACATAAAATTGCATGAAGGTACACCTCTTTAACATTTATATTTAGCTAATGAATATTAAATACATTGCCATTACATTCATATTATCAGATTACATTGTACTCTAAGTATTGATCATATTCAAATTTTCAAAAATCATAATTGATCATTACATTGTGCATTCAAACTAAATGTAATAAGAAAATGTTCCTTCCATATTACATGTTTCACATTGAAGCTTAGAGGTAATTACAGAAAACAAGTCATGATAGAAGCTTGAGTAGGGGTCCATGCATTGCCTTCTAAAAGTCGACTCTGTGATATGGGAGCTGGTTGTCTAAACTCTGTCAAGTCTTCATGTCTTTGTTCAAGTCCTCCTATCAATTCTACATTTTAAGTCTTAGGGTCCTGTCCTGCATCATGGAAACAGAAAAGTGTTAGATCCAATTGGATATAAGAAATACATGGAAACCAAAACAACATACAACAATCAGACTTTCAGAATGGAAAATCTACCAATAACATCAATACAATGGAAAATTATGCATCTACATCAACTGAATAATAGTATCAAAGGGACATAACTCCATGATACCTTTTACTATCCATGGTTATCATTCTACATTGTACAAGAGTTGTTGTTTGTAAAACTAGAAATCTGAATTAAAGGGACTTAGTTCCTATAGCTAAGAAACCTTTGTTAGAACATCAACATGTTAACATGGTGAACACAACCAATCAACCAAGATTCATACATGAATGTCATTACACATGGCACTCACACACAAACATTGATTAGTTGATTATGTCCACTAACCTAACATAAATTGGTTTGATGGTGTGTGAAAACAAAATGAGCAGAAGTGTATCCAAATGCAGAAAGAAGTAGGATCTATGAATTCACTAGTAGTAGACGACAAAAAAAAGTGCAGTGAGTGTCACGAGCCCATGCTTGAAACTCACAAGATGCATTATTAAAGATGTAAGAATGCTAAGAGTTCATGAGTTCAGAAATGGAAAGATGAAGAAGGAAAGAAGATGTAGCTCATGACAGTTGCTACAACATAAATACATGTTGTTACAAGTTTTGAATGTTATTAGTATCAAATATGCAGAGTACAGTAATGTTGCTGGAAGATGCATATCCAATAAAAGAATGGATGATCAAGTGCAAAGAAGAGATGTGCAAAGAAGGAGATGAATTGAATTGCAATCAAATAATGAGTTATGCATAGACAAAACATAGGTGTGCATCAGTGTCCAAATAGCAGTACATATGGAACATAAAAGAAACAGTAATGCTATTATAAAGTGTCAAACACATGCATACAGAAGAGCCAATTGCATTGTATCAAATTGAGAAAATGCATGTATATAGTTCATACACTATTGACATTGCAATAAAGAATTCATCTTCATACTGTTCTGAGAACTGATATCTTTGAATGTGAGAAGACAACAAAACAATGACATCCATTCTTGCAATCAAATGGAAGAAAGTATGCATGTTCAACAGTGATATCTTTTGTCAAAAATATGCATGCATAAACAAGAGTTGAACAAAACAATGTGTTCTTAAAGGAAATTCAGTGACACTGTTATGGATCAAGAATGAAAATCAATGGTGTTGTCATTATACATGTGTAAAGATGAAAAAGTAAATAGTGTTATTGTCTAATGTTGTGGGATGAATGTTCAGATACAGTGCAGGTGCCAGAATGAAAGGTAAGCAAAAATGCTATCATGTATGTTCAATGCAGTGTCTGTTCAAGAATGAAAGGTGAGTAACAATGTTGTTATTCATGTTAAGTGACAGTTCCATATGCAGAAAGTGAAGAGTAAATGATAGTGTCATTTAGGTTTTATCAAAATATCTAATCAAGAATGAAAATCAAATGACAAGCAATGTGCATATTCAAGTAAACAGTAGTATTATTTAATGTTGTTATACATGTTCAAATGACAGAAATAGAACTTATGCATATACGGTAAGTCAAATAACAGTGTTTTGTCATCAAAGGATTATGCATATATGGTGAACTAATGGTTGGATTCTATTATTGTGCATGTGCAAATAAATAGTGTATATGCATATATGGAGATGCTATTGTTCGATGATGTTATTTATGTTTGAATAATAGTATGTAATCCAAAATGAATATGCATATATATAACAGAACTATGCAAATGAAAAGAAAATATGCATGTTTAATGGTCAAGCCCTCTATTTTACAGTGTTTCTCATGGGATTCACGAGCCCGTATTCGAACCTCATGGGTAAATTTTTCACTACAGGTGATAACTATGTATAGATATGATGCTTATCACTATTTTGCAGAGAGAGACCATATAATGAAAACCTCATGCATTATGCATAAAGATAGGGCACAGTCTCAACAAAGATGTAGACATCCAGTACATAGTGACGACATTATGCACAAAGAGTGGAATAGTTTTCACAGAGTATAACAACATTTAGACATAATGGTGACATCATCTAAACCACGACCTTAACATATAGTGGTGAAAATATGCATAATGAGAGTATCATTATTCAGTAGTAAGTACCACGGTTCTAACAGAGAATGATGGTGTTCGAGCATAAATGCAAAACCTCATGAAGACAACATATGACAAAGATAGAAAATGACATAGTGGATCCAACAATGTTTGTTCCTTTATTAATTGTAGATTTCAACATTTACAGGTTCACTATAAACATGGTGGAGAAAATGGTCACTATAATAATAGCAGAGAAAAGTAAAAGTAAAACCCAAAATCCCGTGCCATGAAAGATGGATACCCAGATTGAAAAAACCCCAAAATCATTTGCAATGAACATGGTAAAAGCAACAAATCATTGAAAGCAGCGATTGGGGATAACTCAAGTGTTCAAATATTATGAAATACAATGATATATTCAAATGAAGATAGAGTATAAATGCAAAGAAAAGAAGGGTAAATTATCTGTAAGTTACGAGCCAAGATGTGGTGGAGCCTGAGCTTGATGAAGATGCATGGAGAGCACCATACTTTATGGAATGAAACTCCACACCAAAAAGAGATCCTGAGCTCTCTATTCTTAACAGATATTTCAAGTATCATGAGCATGTGATGAGCCCAAGCTTTGTTAAACTCGAGTTTTAAATACATTCAGATAGCCTAAGCTCTTTAAACTTCTACAACATCACCCGCTGTAGTTGGAGCCCAAGCTCCATGAATTCACACTCAGATTTACATACACAGATGGAGTGAAGACACATAAATGAAGCTATTTTTCAGCCCAAAGATCAAAGAAGATCCCAGAGAAGTGACAACACAATTACCACATCACAGTGTCGACTTCCAGATCGACAATCCAAACATAGAGCAATAGCAGAGAAGCCAAAAATAGTACCACAATAATAGCATGGAAACACCATGAGGTTAGGGTTTCAAAAACCCTAACATCATCCCCAAATGCAAAAAATCTAAATGAGATGCAAAAACAATGCCTATGCCAAGTTTTTGTAAATTTGAAGTCCACTGTCAGAGAGGAGTAAATGCTTCAAGACAACTATAGTGCGCGACAGACCTTTCCTAATGCCATGACTGTATAACATATGCCACGAAGGATGGATATTTTTTTCATAGACTTTGGTCATGTTGAACTTAGTTATGGTGTTGAGTTTGGCATGTTTTGGGTATATGTCATGGCTTAGGGTTTTCACGTATGGTGGAGGTTAGGTTATATGGGTATTGTGTAGTTTTGAGATATTTTATATATGTTGGTAATGTGTTGAAAGAAGATGTAAAATTTTCAAATGCCAAAATTAGGGGATAGATTTAGGGTATCAATTATGCCTTTGAATTAGGGTTTTTATGATTTGGAGGCCTTTTGTAGGGGGTTAGATTTTTGAATTTAGCCATGAGAGGGTATATAGCTAAGCCCCTTTCTCAGTTTTAGGGGTTAAGAATTTGAGAGCAAGGTGGCCTAGTGAGATTTTTGTTCCTTTGCACCTTTTTCATGCATTTTGTAGCCATTGGTTCATGTTTTATGCAGATTGTGTATAATTGAATGTAAATATTCCTTGGCATATTTTGTAATTTCTCATGTAACTATTTTGCAAATTTTGAAGATAATAAAGCTTGTCCCCATTATTCATACATATTTCAAAGTTTATGTTATCAATCCTTTCAATTTTTCTGCATTTAAGAGTAAAGTGCTTTATAGCATAAATTAGAGATTTGGTTTAATTCCTATTCTAGGTTGTTAAGAATAACCTTTTGCAGAATCTGCATGTTTGTTGGTAGAATTGTCACTATTTCTGGTATAAACCCTAATAGTGATTTTTAGGTCAGCATATACATTGAGTAGTGAATGTTACTGCAGATCTCAATAGTGTGTGTCATGTGGATGTCATCGTAAAGTTCTGATAAGTTTGAATCAAATTTGGTGTATCACCTTTTTAGTTTGTTTATTCAGTTTTAATCATCTTTTTCCCTTTTCCCCAATCAGAAATCAGTCATAGGTGATATTCTAAATCAAATAGGAACCGGCCAGGAATCCAAAGATTCCTTCTTAATTAGAGTCCACCCACAACTCACGAAGGTTTCCATTGTTACCATGAGATATTAATATTCCCTAATGCATGAGTTAGAGTGATATTTCAAGGCCTTAACAACATCATCTTTTGAAATTTCTTATCTTGTTGGCACTTGTACTCATATCTTACTCTATGATTTCTTCATCAGAACTATCATCATGTTTACTATGATTTCTATGAGTGCTCTGATTTCTATAGTGTCCCCAATCACATCCTGACATGTTATAATTACATTAATGTCTTGAGGAAGATTGTTGATGATTTGAAGAGGATTGTCAATGGCTTGAAGATCGTTGTTGTGATACCGTTTGTTGAATTGGTGATTTTTCATGTGTAGGAGTTTCTAAAGACTTCTCTTTCAAATTAGGATCAGATTTTTTATAAGAATTTTGGGTTCAAACCGGCATGAAAAATTGAGTGTAGCCAAAGCTATGACGAGTTAAGATTGAATGATCAAAATCCAAGTGATGGATAGTGTCCCTTGTCTAATATGTAAATATTGGTTTAAAAATTGGTGATGTTAATCTAGGATGTCAGGATGAGGTTAGATTTCCTAATGGTGATGATATTAAGATTATATTTGATTGGGTAGATCATATTAAGAGAAGACAAGTTGGAACACTAGATTAATGAAGAATATGATCAATCAGATCAAACATCAAGATAGCTAGTGTATGAGACCTGATTTGACAAGATATGATGATTGAACATGAAAGAGGATTACAATGGGTATCCAAATCAAAAATCAAAGTTGATGTCAGATGTCAAGAAGTAGACTTTGTTGTTGATATAAAAATATGGATGCAAAAGTGTATAGAGTCTTATGCGAAACTAGGAAGCGTTCATACAAAAATGTTTGCGGTGTTACAGAGCCCAAAATGGCTCTTTTTGCTTGGTGTCTTTTGTTTCAAGGTCTCCCAGTTGGCCCTAGACTCCAACACCTGGGAATTCATAATCCCCACTGTCCTTTTTGTGGGCAACCGGAGTCCTTTCTGCACCTTTTTTGGTTCTGTAGGAGAGCTCAACAGTATTGGCAGTGGATTCATGATTTTTTCAAACCTTTTCGGCCTGAGCCCTTCTCTTGGCATATGATTGTCTTAGGGGAATCTCCCAGACTTCCTTCCAAGTTCACCCAAGTTTGGCATACTTTCAGGATGGAGATATTGTTCAATCTTTGGAAAGATAGAAATGCTGTTATTTTTTCTCACAGCTCTATTGATACTAATGTTGCTATGTATAA
>MU225319.1:234430-250198 GCA_018584345.1 Thuja plicata
ATTTCAATAATAATCTTCTCCATGATTTGCACTTAAGGGGGGTGTTCGGGTAAATATTATTTACTCATACAAGCTTAACTTTAATAGAGGATAATTATGAGGACGTTAAATTAAAAAAATTGAATATTTTAATGTTGCATGCATTCAATATTTTTGACAGGTATAAGTACACTCCCTCACACATCATTGGTGCTTCCTATCTTGCCCTTTCATATATAAGAAAAACTCATGTATATTTTATTTATCTCAAACACATTCACCTAATTAGTAAAATATGATTTTCTTTTGTGAAGGTTTATAGTGGTTTGTAGATCCTAGAGTGAAGTTAATACTCCAGCAAATGGAGATGTAAAAATATATCATTTTTTTAATGAAGATCTTAAACAAAGTAAATTACAATATTTATGGATTACATAACTATTACACAAAAAAATTCTATTGAGACTTCATTAAAACAATACAAATTTAAACTAATGATAATATCTAGAGCCTCAAAACAATATATTTTGGCATCTATTATGCATCACACATGCCTATGAAAATTTTAAAAAAAACTTCAAG
Source organism: Thuja plicata (assembly GCA_018584345.1). Taxonomy (NCBI): domain Eukaryota; kingdom Viridiplantae; phylum Streptophyta; class Pinopsida; order Cupressales; family Cupressaceae; genus Thuja; species Thuja plicata. The sequence continues at coordinate 234,992 of MU225319.1, forward strand.
ATAGAGTGTAAATAAACATCAAAAACTAAATTAAGTGATGCATTATAATTTATTTAATAACATTTTAGTAAAGATAATTATTTATTTACATAAATAATTCACTTAAATTAAGTTAATTAGATAAACTTAGATGGTAATTAAAATTTTGTATCATACACAATCCATGCAAAGTTGGAATTTTGGAGTGTTACACTTAATGATATATCTTTAATGAGAATTAAAATTATTATTGAATCCCCCCTTAATGTCAAGAGCCATCACAATTTGATTTGAAAGAATTGAAAAATAAAACTTTGCAACCAAACATGTGTTTTTTTGTTAGGAAAATTATATCTTAACTTTGCATAAATGCATAAGCTTACTATTTTATAGAAATTTTCTATTTGAGAAAGGATTGATCCAAAAATTTCCCCCAATTCTACTTATTGGTTAGATAAGTATCCAAATAAATTTTTGTTTCAAAATCATGACAAGTTTTTAAGATATCAAAGTTTCTATTTTTTATAGTTCATTTTAAATTTTTATGTGAATTTTAAATGACCCTTATGTGCTAGATGTGCCCAGAAGGTTTCATCTAATTTATCAAGTTATATCTTGATTGAGCACTTGGTGAGATTTCCAACACTTAAAAGGGTTCATCAGTTAGACACCTAGATCAAATTTTATTACCTCCAAAATTTGGGTCTCTTGAAATGAAAAATATGAAAATGTGTTGCACATGTAAATGAGATATAAAAAGTTGATACACATGTTTGTGTGTATTTAGAGATCATCTTAGATTAGAAATAATTCAGGATACACTTTTGGGTTACTTGATCTAATAGTAAATTGCAATACAGTTTTATGGCTTCGTGTATTGTATTTCTTATGTATAAGGTGTGTGAGATAGAAGTTGTATGTACAAGTATTATATTGTATTTTATTGTATTCTTGATTTATGAATAATATATTAGGTGGAAAAATCAATAATTCACATTTCTAAAAGACCCTTTCCAAACCTTTGATTTCTTCTATTATGCCTCACAGTTCTAGATATAGTTGGATTTGGTGGGAAATTAAAATATTTATTTAACTTGAAATTCAAAAAGAGAGGTGAATGGTGGATAGAGAAAGTAATTATTTGAGAGAGAGAGAGAGAGAGAGAGAGAGAGAGAGAGAGAGAGAGAGAGAGAGAGAGAGAGAGAGAGAGAGAGAGAGAGAGAGAGAGAGAGAGATATATATANGAGAGAGAGAGAGAGAGAGAGAGAGAGAGAGAGAGAGAGAGAGAGAGAGATTTACCTATGCACCAAATTTTAAATGACTAATGATCTCTAATTCTTCACGATCATTCAAGTCAAAGGATATTTCTCTCTCATGATGGCCAAGTAGACTAATTATCAATCAAGAAATAATATACCTCCTTCGATTCACATTATTTTTCCTTCATCACAAGCGATTATCAAGCATATATATATTCAAGGTCTAGGAGTGGCATTCATAGATCTATGCATTTGTGAGGGCATCCTTGATTCTACATTACATTCCAAGATCAACTCCTTAATGATTTAAAGTACATCCAAGCATCTTATTAGGTATGATAAATTCCTACATTTGCCCATGACAATTTATGCAAGGTGAATCTAACAATTACCTTTTTACATACTTCCCTTTATGCAATTTTATTCTATTTTCAAGGTTTATTCCTAACCAAGGTAAAGCTTTTTTAGAAAACCTTTTTCTCATTTTTATGTGTCTAGGAATAGGTTATAGAGCCATCGGACAAAATACAGAAAGATAAGATATAGTCGAAGGACCCCAAGCAAATTAAGAAAAAAATCACTAGGTACAAAATTCCATTGGAGTGTGTACCTAGGTATAAGGAAATTTCTTTCCTTGTACCCTGTATTTTGAGATCAAATTTCACCCACGGGCCAGATTTGCGTTATGATTTTCATTTCTATACACTTATCCTCTCTATCAGTCCATATCAATCTATTCTTCCCCATTTTTTAGTGACGTCTCTAATTCATCATCCAAATTACATCATTTCTATTTTCATCATTACATATTTTAGAGAAGAGTCACTGTCCAACTTAATGTTTGAGTCTCTTCTTGAGCCTAGTGGGGAATCTTCCTTCAAAAATGTGTAATTCATGAAAAGGTGAAGTGATTTACCTATTTGCATTGCTTCCCTTTCCCACATGCACAGATATGTTGTTCCATTTTTATTTCTTTCACATTTCTCATACATTTTAGGTGTTTTATATTGGTGTTGACCTCCCTTAAGAATAAGATATGTAGTTAAAAATGGGGAATCCAAGGGTGAGAAAGAAAGGGAGGGGCATTCAAAGGTTCACTTTATCATAAGGAAAATAGGATGCCCATGGGGAGCCTATACATTCACCCATTGTAAACATGTGCAATAAAGTAGAAAAAAATTATCATACTATTTGGGATGGTAATAAATACTTTCCACAATGAATAAGGCTACCAATGGGTTTTATGTTGAAAAGTAGTGCTCTCTATTTGACAGAATATTTGAAATTTTATTTTCAGGCTTAGGAAATTCATAAAATAAAATATAGGTAAATTACATATGGAAACTTCCTTTCTAGTGAGGCTCCTATCACTTCGCGAAACCAAAGGCCCGTCAACTCTCCATTTCCAAATCCATGTCCATTTCAATTTGTAAACCATAACAATAGACACTGAACAAAGAAAGAAGAGAACAAAAAAATAATTGGAAGGTGGAGTGGTGCACAATAAACACAAAAACTTGATCATGTATGAGTATGCTTCTTAGCACATCTTTACAGAAATCTCATACTGAGCCCTTGAATCTTTAAAAAACCACTCTTGAAGCTTTCTTCTCTTTTCACAATGCCTTTGTTTCTTTCTACCCCACCCTTGCCATATCAATGTAATCATTTGTTTTTGTTTGATAGGACCATGCTGAAGGTGGAGGCTAAGTGAGCAGTCCTCCTTGTCGATGGTATTGTCTTTTGTGTTGTTTAACATAGATTGTGATGTGTGAATTTGGATTTTTTAGCTTGTGAGGGAAATTCATGAAAAGTGAAGTGATTTACTTATTTGCATTGCTTCCCTTTCTCACATGCATATAAATGTTGTTCCATATTTAGTCCTTTCACCTTTCTCATATATTTTAGGTGTTTTATATTGATGTTGACCTCCCTTAAGAATAAAATATGCAGTTAAAAATGAGGAATCCAAGGGCGAGAATGAAGGAGAGGGACATTCAAAGGTTCACTTTCTTGTAAGGAAAATAGGATGCCCATGGGGAGCCTATACATTCATCCATTATAAACATGTGGAATAAAGCAGAAAAATATTGTCATAGAGATCATAGAGATTGAATGGGAATAAATACTTTGCATAATGAATAAGGCTACCCATGGATTTTATGTTGAAAAGTAATGCTATCTATCTAACAGAATATTTGAAATGTATTTTTAGGTGCTTCCCTATGAAATTAATGAATAAAATCTAGGTAACTTACATATAACAACTTCCCTTCTAGCGAGGCTCCTCCCACTTTGCCAGACCCAAGACTCGTTAGCTCTCCATTCCCAAATTCATGTCCTAATCAATTTATTACAAACCACAATAATAGAGACTGAACAAAGAAAGAAGAACACCAAAAAAGAATTAGAAGGTAAAATAGTGCACAATAATTACAAAACCTTGATCACCTACAACTATGCTTCTTAGCACATCTTTATAGAAATTTGATGCTAAGCCCTTGAGTCTTTAAAAAATTACTCTTGAAGCTTTCTCCTCTTTTTGCACTGCCTTTGTTTCTCTCTGCCCTATCCTTTTCATCTCAAATGTAATCATTTTTTCTGCATGATATGACCAAAATAGAGGTGGAGGGCAAGCAAGGAGTCCTCCTTGTCGATGGTTTTGTGTTTTGTGTCATTTAATGGAGATTGTGATGTGTGAATTTGGATTTGTTAGCTTGTGAGGGAAAAAAAACTATGTTGCTTCTTTGTCCCTTTCCGCCTAAATGCATGTTTCTTTTATCTTAATTTTTAATTTAAGACAATTAAAATAATTTTATTTTTAACTTATAATAATTAAAATAATAGTTGAAGTATTTAAGACAAAAAATTATTTTTTTCTTTATAAATTGTCTTAAACTAGGTTAGTAAGTGGTAAGTGGTAAGCAACTATTTGATAGTATTCAAAACGAAAATATGTGTTTATCAATTATGGTGATGTTTTTGGTTGCATTTATATTCCATCCATTGGCATGTCTATGTATTCTTATTTATTCACTACTTATTATTCTTAATATTTATGAGTCACATTCCCTAGGTCAACATACTACTCATTGACCATCATATTCCTAACCCACCCACTTTAATGTTTCTCAATAGGCATAATATTTGAATTTTCACTTGTTTGCATGCCACTATAGACCAAATATATCATTTGTCTATCAAATATTAAAAATAAGTGATATTTTTAATCTCCATTTTTTTTCATTTTTATTACCCTTTATGTTGCTAATGCTACCCCCCTATTCTAAATTTTTATTGTCTAAGGCATGTTTCTCCCATTAAGAGCCCCTCTAGTACCCATTGACCTACCTAATCTCTCAATGGAGAAATCATGCCTCACACCTACTCACCAACCTTCTTTGCAAAGTCTATAGAATCCCATTTAAAATTTTCTATATCCTACTTTTCTTTCAAATGACGTCAAAAAAGACAATCTCAAAAAACAGAAAAATACATATTACTAAAACACATTTCTACCATCATCATACTAGACCTACCCCACCATCTAATCTTGAACATTTTTTAAAGGAGTATTTCATTATTTACCCATTTAATTATTCTTCTAATATTAATTTCAAAATACATTTCAAACATTTATTTAACTAATTTAATTTGTTCAGACCACACTAATTAAACATTTAAACATGCCCCATTAATGTAATTAAAAATCTTGAAACCATTATTCTAATATTATTTCCATCATTCAAATATTAAAAAGGTAAATTACTTTTACTGAACTCATTCAACGATTTTCCAAAAAATCTACCATAAATCAGATAAATAGATCAAGTTAAATCAGCTAATTTATTGTTTACACATTCTTTACCGAGCATTTTCTCTGTCAATGTTCTCAATAAGCTATAAACCATGGAAACATCTGCCAAACACTTTTTTCTTCACCGGTTAGCGCATTAAATTACTTCTTGAATCTTCCTTAGCTTGCAAGCGAAACAAATAAAAGTGCTTCAAATTTGTGAAAAAGTGTTCAACGATGAATAACTCAGAGTGATCTGCCTTAGGCTATGACACATAATACAGCACTCAAAGAACTATAGAATTGAGCTGGGATGGGCAAAGGTCAAGTGCAAATAAGTTCACTTCTTGTGCTAGCAGTATGACCTTGTTCTTACCCTACCTTTGATACCAGATGACAAGAGGACTACAAATTAAAATTGAAATTACTAAGCATCGTCAACAAAACATTACATCTATTGAGCTTCAGTTCATTCACAATGACAACCTTCTTCAGACACAGAATAGCTATATTGAATTCCTATATTCTGAGTGAATATTTTTATGCTAATCCTATCTCACCATTTCTGGCAGTGTCATCCAAATAATTGTAACAAAATATAGCTTCATATATTTGTTGCCACAAACTGAACTGACATATTATTCTAATCAAAAGCTACATTGATAGAGCATAAACAGTAATTGGGCTTCTCACAGCGTAATTCTCATAGTTCCATGTTAAGGCCCCTGAAAGCAATGTGTCATTACCTAGGGATCCACCTTCAATCGTAACATTGTATGATAGCTTCTGGTTTAGAGAGGAAAATGATAATGTGTCTGGTTCCACTGTCACATTGATTCCAGATGGTGCACTTACAATGGCCTTGTATGTACTTTCTCCTGTTCCTACATTGGTAACAGTTCTAGGAAATTTAGCTTCAAAATAGTTTCCTGGGGTAGTAAAAACCATTATTGTAGGATAGTTTAGTTCTCGTGCTCCATTTTTAGATGGTGTTAGAAGTTCACAACTACTGAAGTCTCCTGTCACCAAACGCAAACTGGTATCATTGTAACCTTCCCTGCACAACATATTAATGTAATCATCTACATCATTGTCATAAACAAGCCCTGGATCGACTGCCTTCATTGGATTAATTTGGCCAGCCCCATACCCAAATTCTGCATCCGCATTCCCAGGCATTGTTTCATCCATTACAAATGCTGCATCACAAGTTAGACTTAAACTGTTACAGATTTGGTATTTCCAAAGCTAGTTATAGTCAATGTAATTAAAATATTAGAAAAATTCCTTATTTCGTAGAGACGTATTCAAATAATCAAATACCTGTGGTCAGGAGAGCTGACTTTATAGCAGCAGGAGACCAATCATTATGATAAGACTTAACAAACCCTGCAGCCCCTGCAACATGAGGGCATGACATTGACGTCCCTGATATTATATTAAAGTTTGAAAACCTTGTGTCTTCTGGATAGCCTGTAAGTGATACATTATTGGACCAAGATGCCAGGATGTTCACACCTGGTGCGGTGATGTCTGGCTGATAACCCATACCATTATCACGTATTAGATTCCATGGAACAAATTTGTGGCCTATAATGAAGCTTCTAACCAGTTTTTCCAGTACAAAGGATTGATTTCTTTTAAAACTACTTTTGTCTATAATTTAAATTATGTCCTAGTGACAAAAAAAGAAAAACAATAGGTACCTTGAGAATGTCCAGTGTGACTGGATTGTAGCCTCGTGATGAGAAAGAAACCACTATTGGTGCAGGTGCTGCAGGAGTTATACTTTTTTGAATGTTTGCAACTGGAGAGCTGATTTGCAAATATAATTAATAATTAATAGTTTCACATGTGTCCCCACATATTAATCTTTCATTGTAAAATTATAAGTTTCGTGTATAGTGTAGAAGCTTTTGAATCTGATTGTGTGGATGTAAAAACTTGCACGCAATTATATTCAGAGACTTCTACACTATATATATAATAGATTGTGGAATCTTATAGCACTTATTAAACTGATGTAATTTACCCAGTTGAATTAATGTAAGATAACACAGTTATCCCTTGCTTAGTGGATATTATTGCCGCAGGATTTAACCATGTGAATGCTGTGTCATTATCTCGATCATAAAGCATAATAACACCCGCACCGCCAGCTAGAAAAACTGAGTAATCTGGAAGAATGACATTACTGACATCTATATAGCAGACGACTATCTTTCCTTCCACTTTTGTTTGATCCAGAGAATCCTTTAGACAAGCACTAGAGTTTTCATAGAAACAATAAAATTTCAGAACTCTCATAGAAGCAATAATGAAATAAATAGTATTATATATTTTATATTTTTGTTGAATTTCAGAGCCATTTATGTTTCGTTTCTTACCTAGAGTTATCTGAAGTGAAACCCCCAGAAACATTTGCAACATCCCCTCCATATACCAAAGGATACCATGGTTTCTCCATCGTATATGTATTTACAGAAATGCCCTGTAAAGAGTTATTCAAGTTGATGCTCTAGTAGCTAATTCATTTGTGTGGAGTCAAGCTGAGTTTAATTAGAAAGGATTGATTTTATTTGCTAACAACAATTAAATAGTTGTTGGGTGGCAGCATCAATTTCTAATAAATGTTATGCTTTGCTTAAAGTGTTCAATTACATCTTTCATTTTACTTTTCATACAAGAATTTGAGACTTCTACCTGTATAGAAATGTTGTTTCCAAGACGAATTTCTGTGTCCAAATTGCGATCTATGGTACTTGCTGCGACAGTCAGAGACCAAGGAGAAGTGTTTAAAACAGATTGCCTACGAGGTCCCGAGTTTCCAGCAGAATTTGCTACGAGAATTGCCCTTTGCATAGCATGAAATGCTCCGATGGCAATGGCATCTTCAAAGTAGTTGAGATTATGACCAAGGCCAAGCGATACAGAAAGAATGTCCACACTATCATAAATGGCGTCATCAAAAGCTGCAAGGATGTCTGCATCATCACAACCATCAGTCCAACAAACCTTGTACATAGCAATCCTTGCACCGGGGACTCCACCTCGACTTTCTCCTTGGGCAATACCAAATAGACTTGCATTTTTAACGAAATTTCCAGCAGATGTAGAGGAGGTGTGTGTTCCATGACCCTCTCCATCTCTTGGAGACAAGAAGTCTCCTTCAGGATAGTCATTGGAGAAACTACGATAGAACTTTGCCCCTACAAGTTTTCTGCAAATTCAACCATACGTACTCTTAGAAATAAATATTTAGAATACCTCTTTTTATGTATTAAAAAAACAGTTCATATGTATATATATAATTTTAAGAATAAAAAAAAATCTGATATTTTTTAAAGCATTCGCAGCTCAAAATATATATCAAAATTTAGAATTAAATATATGTAGAAAGTATAGTGAAATAGAAGGAATAAATCAAAATTATTGAAATAATATTAGAAAATAAAATTGAAGACTAAAAAATATAAATTATATATAATTGTTCTTCTAAACATGCTATGGAGAGTCTTGTCTTACTCATGAGGTGTATCTATTTAAATATACTATTATTTAAAGGCATTTGGATAGATAAGCTTAGCAATAGTGTAAATCAATTTGATATCTTGAATTTTAACAATTGATATGAGAGTCGCAACTAAAAATGATAATATAAGAATAATAAATCTTGTTGAAAGCAAGATGTGATAAATTTATACACTTGTGTTTCAAACTTGAAAACTCTGTTTATTAACAATTAGCTGGAGGTGGAACATACTGTCATTATAAAACTACAAAACTGACTAAGTGGACCTAGTAATATTTTCTCCTTTAATAATCAAATTCTACTATCATGATAACCTCCACTCTAAAAGTGTCCTATTAGGTAAAAACATGTGAAATTTTTCGGTCAAAAATGGAAATCTTGGCACACAAAGTTGTCAGCCATAATCTTACAGATCTAAGGGTGTCACCTAGTGGGGAAGCTCAGCATAGGTTACCCTTTCAGGATAGACTAGTCGAAGGATGTAATAACCAGGATCTTAACACAACAAATCTGAATATGGATCTTATGGTGGATTCAATGTTGATAGAGGTGGAAGAAGACAAGCTAGATGGTTCCATCAGTGGGCCAGTCCATATGCATGAAAACATGGAAACAGACGATCAAGACTTCCAAGCATATGAAGAGGATGACACAGATACAGGTGGTCAAGCAGAACAAGAAATTTTTGGCTCAATTCCCCAAACAGACATAGACTCCACAAAGGTTAATAAAATTACCTCCACTAAAAAACCAAAGGGGGGACCATCTAAGGTGTCTAAATTGAAGGAGGAGGATTCTATAGACACACAGTTAACCTTATCATTCCATAGAACACCCAAAAAGTGCAAAGAAGAGGTCACGGCTCTAATCTCAAAATAATCAATTGGAAGTAGGAGGGCAAATGGCTCTCCAAAAATAAAATGAGAATTATTAGCTAGAATGTTAGAGGCTTGAATGCCTTTAACAAATCCTGCCTCATCAAAGATCAAATCATGGTAGGGGGGGGTAGATATTATTTTGCTACAAGAAACAAAGCTGTCAGAAGAAGCAAGATTTAAACTCTTCACTTACTGGAAAATTTGGGGTTTCATATAGGCATCATCGGTCCATGCTTCAGGGGGTATGGCTATTCTCTAGAATAGACAAAAGTGCCAAATATCACTCTTGTTAAAGAATGCGAATTGGCTAGCTATGGAAGTCTCTATCTTTGCTTTATCTTTTGTCCTCATCAATGTATATGGCCCTACGTCAGTAGTAGGGAAACAAAGGTTGTGGGTATCACTTTCACAGCTCCTGACAGGTCTCTAGGGTCAAAAAATTATCATGGGTGGAGACTTCAACGCCACCCTGGGTGATCAAGAAAAATTGGGAGGAGCAATCTCGTCCCCAAAAGTTATAGAAGACTTTCAAGATTTTTTGGATGGAAACCAGTTAATGGATTGTGTGCCATCAAACAGAAAAATTACATGGTCCAATAGAAGGAAAGGTCTTCATTTTGTGGGTACAGTGCTTGACAGGTTCCTGGTGAATTATCTTTGGTTGATTGATCATGGGTGTTGTCCCTCATCTATCCTCTCCTTAATTGGATCAGATCACTTTGCAGTTACATCTGAATTCCAAACAGATATGTCGGCCTTCAAACCGAGACCATATTTCAAAATAGAAAAAATGTGGTTTAGAGACCCTAATTTTATGAACATTTTGCATTCATGGTGGAACCAGGCTCCGTCCGTGGTTGGATCATCTATGTTCAATTTTTTCTAAAAGATTAGCTTTCATGAAAAACAAGATCATAGAATGGAATAAGATATCTTTTGGTAACATCTTTAAACAAAAATCTGACATGCAGAGAAAACTAGATGATATTAATGAGTTCATTCTGAATCATGGGTTGACTCTAGCAATGTACGAGAACCAAAAATAAATTACACAACAACTTGAGAAAGTGCTTCTTAGGGAGGAAATATATTGCAGACAATGATCCAAGGAGCAATGGTTAAGAGAGGGTGATAGGAACACATCCTTTTTCCACATTTCGAAAAAATTAAAAAGGCATAAAAACTCCATTTTCCAAATTAAAGATGGAAATGGCGTCAATCTGACAAAAGAAAGGGATATACAGTTGGAAGCAGCCACATTTTTTACAGTGCTACTCTCAGCGGAGGAAAATCCCGTCCCCCAGCAGGTACCTAATATAATCAACTGTATCCCAAATATTGTATCAGATCTGGACAAAAGATCCTTGATGGACCCATTTACTTTAGACGAAGTTAAATCCTCACTTTTTGAAATGAACGGGGATAAGGCCCCTGGACCATATGGGTTCACCCCACTTTTATTTCAGAAATGATGGGATTTTATGGGACATGATATTTACAAAGAAGCTAAAGAATCACGTAGACACGCATGTATGTTTAAGCAGTTTAATAATACAACAATTACCCTTATCCCTAAGTGTCTACACCATGCCTCATTTATAGACTTCCAACCGATATCCCTTTGCAACACAATATATAAAATCATTTCAAAATCAATGGCTTCTAGGTTGGGTAAACTGATCCCCAAGATCATATCAGAACAACAAGGGGGTTTTGTCCCATGGAAAGACATTGTTGAAGGAGCGTTAATTGCACATGAAGTGCTCCACTCTATTAAGGAAGAAGGTCTCCTAGCAATGATCCTCAAATTAGATATGACCAAAGCATATGATACGGTCAACTGGAATTTCCTGAGTCTAGTTATTGAAAGAATGGGATTTGCAAGGAAATGGATCAAATGGATTATGTCCTACATTTCGGGAGAAAAATTTTATGTCATGATAAATGGGACTCCATGTGGGTATTTCTCTTTGACTCAAGGGATCAGATAGGGGGAGTCCCTTTCTCCTTTTCTGTTTATTATCTTGGTTAAATTTCTTAGTAGACTCATCTCCTTCAAGAGGTCCATGGGCTTGTGGGAAGGGATCTGCATTAGACAATCACAACTAACAATTTTACATACCCTTTTCATGGATGATTCGCTCCTATTTGGTAAGGGGAGTGCCAAAGAGGCTAGAATCATCAAACTTACTCTGAAAGAATATTGTGAGGCTTTAGGACATAAACTAAATGAGGTTAAGTCTAAAATTTTCTTATTCAACATCAACCCTAAGGCGGGCAAAGTTATTCAACAAATACTTGGATTTTCAGTTACACTCACTCCATGTAAATACTTCAGCATCCCATTCTTCCAGGGTAAGGCTAAATATGCATTTTGGGATGGAGTCCTGACAAGTATTAAAGAAATAATTTCTTCCTAGAAAGAAAGATAGCTATCTCTCACAGGTAGAATCCTTTTAGCTAAATCTGTTTTAAGCTCCATTCCAAATTATATCATGGCAATTATTCTTTCTCCCCTGGGGATAATGAAGAAAATTTCAAAATGTTTGAGGAATTTCATCTGGAAAGGAAACCTGGATGACAAAAACAAAATCCCTCTGGTCTCCTGGGACAAATTTTGAAAATCAAAAGACAATGGGGGGCTAGGCTTTCACAACAATTTTGAGATAAACCTTAGCCTAGGGGAAAATCTGTTGTGGAAAATGTATGAATGCCCTCAGAGCTTATGGACCTAGGTTATTAGAATCAAATATCTTGATTCTAATGACCTGGATAGAATTTTAACAATCATCAACCTCTCTAATGGCTCAGAAATGTGGAATTTTATTGTTAAAAGAATAATTATCATTCTTCCACATCTTTCATGGATTGTTAACTCAGGAAACTAGGCCCACTTTTGGCAGGACTCATGGAATGGATTTCCACAGTTATCCACTCTTCCAAATCTATAGCGGGCTAGAAATATTTTTGAACAATAATACAGAGTGAAAGTTGCAGACTACCTGACACATGAAGTAGGGTCAGTCAAATGGAAGGATTTCTTACAATTACCTATTCCATTGGCAGTAAGGCTGGAATCATAAGGGATTCTTAAGCATCATTTTTTTTTGATAAACAGGGACAAGGATAGACTGATATGGACTAAGAGAACCTCAGACAGATATTCAGTAAAAGAGGGTTACAAAGTTCTTGTATCAAATCTGAAAGAATCTATTCCAATCATCAAGTTTGCCTGGCATAACTCAATCCTACCAAAAATTGATGTCTTTATGTTGTTAGGAGTACAAGATAGGATCTTATCAAGCACCCAACTAAAACATCTGGGAATTTCAGACTCCTTCTCTTGTCTAATTTGTAAGAAAGTAGTGGAGGACTCTAATCATCTCCTAGTGACATGCAATTATGCATAAGTTTGAAAATGGACAATGAGGCAACTCAGGTGGCAAGGCCCCCTCCCAGACACCCTAAAATTGATCCTCCAAAAATGGCCACTACTTAATCAGGAGTCATTCTTTTTAGTTATTTGGTGAGTAACCCCCACTACAGTAATATGGTGTATGTGGTGGGAGAGAAATAAGAGGATCTTTAGAAAACAAACAACTCCAGTGGACCAGATATGTACAATGGTTGAGAAATATGTGTCAAAAATGGTCAATGCTCATGTCTCAAAGGCTAAAGTTCTCTCATCTACATATACATCTTTTGATAACACTATTCTCAACAAATGGAAACAAATTGCAATCCCATTCAAAGGGGTTCTCATTGGTAGAATGCCTAAGCAACAAGTCAAAAAAGATATAAAATGGACACTTCCTGACCCAAAGTTTATAAAACTAAATTTTGATGGTGCGTGTAAAGAGAATCTTGGAATATCAGGTGCGGGATTTGTTCTAAAGAGACATAATAACTCAATTTTGGAATCAGCTCATTGTAGGCTTCCAAATGGAACTAATAACATGGTTGAGGTTAGGGCCATTCTATGTGGGGTTAGGATGGCTATCCAACATGGCGTGAAAGACTTCTACATCGAAGGTGATTCTCTCCTAATCATCTATCACCTCTCTACCAAAGCATCGGTGAATTAAGAAATCAATACATCCTTCAAGAAGTCGCCAAACTCCTCCCTCTTCTTTCTTCTTACATCTTTTTGCATTGTTACAGGGAAGGTAACAACTTCATTGACTAGTTGTCCAACCAAGGGGTTAGTGACAATGAGGTGGATTAGGAAGCAGAGTACAATATAGTTAAGTGGGATAATATTCTAATTTTCCTACATGATGAGTGTTGTCCGATCATGAAGGAAGCTAGTTAAGGGGATCGAGCATGGGAAATCAGCATTCACATGGCATTCTGTCACAACTTGTAATTAAAGTTAAATTTTGCCAGTTTTCTATGATGGATATGACATATAATGGGATGTGGCGGATGTCCAAAGAACATCATATTGCGAAACGCATAATCCATGTTTTTTAAGGCTAAGAGCAATATGTTCTCCTGTGGTAAGATATCATATGCATGAGGTAAGAATATTTCATGGTACTCGGTAAAAGGGTGGAGTGGCTATGAAGGTACAAATTACTTATTCATCTCCCTCCGACGTTAATTTCTGCTTGATGTAAATTCATGATTTTCAGATTTAGGCGATATCTAGCCCTGTGCTAATTGAATGTGATAGATTTCATATTATGTGGGCAAGGGAAGTATTGAGTTATATATACTCTCTTCTTTAGAGTTTTTGTTACGGTGCTCTGCATCCTTTTCTCAGAGGCTACTTTTGGTAGGCTTACTCTTCAGCAAATATGGATTATCGTTACCTTAATCACTCGATTTCTCTGCCAATGAGAGAATGGGAAAGGCCATTGTCAGGCCCATATCTAGGGAGGCATATGAAAGTTGCTTTTAGGAAACTTCCGGGTGACGTTATGGAGACCAAAAAAAATATAATTGGGGATAGAATACTGCTTCATGATGCTCCCAGACATATATACCATTCACAGGTAGTTTCAGTTTTCCTATCTAATTGGTATGATATGATGCCAGATTACAAAGTATTTATGTTGAGGGTGGAAAAGCTTCTCAAACCAGAGTTTTCAGCAGCATTGGATTTAAATGTGGCTTTGAATGGGTATTTGGTTCAGGGCTCAAAATCTTGGATTGGGGGCCTCTTCCCTCCCTCACACCTGGAATATAAAAAGGAGCTTGTCCGGCTGTATAACATTCTCAAACTAGCGGTGGAAGGCAGAGATTCATAGCATCTTAGGAGTGAAATACTTATGTTCATTGATATTCTGCCCAATGGTATAGTTGCAAAAGTATTTTGTCTGTTTGATAATTTATCTGTCATACTGGCGTTTGTGGAGAGCTCTGAAAGGGTAAAGCCTCCTCCTTCCCACATGGCCATGCGATCTACTTCATCTATGTCATCAAATGCATCACAGTCAAGGAAAATGTGTTTGAAAGGAAAGGGCAAGCTGGGAGTCTTCATCGCTTCGAGTTGACGGATGGGTAGTTTCATAAAATGTTTTCTCATTTGTTTAGGAGGGAGTTTTTCTGCCTAAAATCTGATAAAAATGTAAGCGTATAGCTCGAGAGATAGATGTATACTGTTGTCTGCCAACCACATATATTTGGCTTTTCTAATTCAAAATATTGTAAAATTTTGAGCTAGGATGGGGAGTTTTCTTCCCTACTACTTTCCCCTTGGAGCTCAATTGAAACAGTGTTTTGAATAATAATTAACATATTATAATGGCTCTACCATTT
>MU225319.1:251481-262245 GCA_018584345.1 Thuja plicata
TATATATATATATATAACAATTTCTAATATATAATATATATATATTATTGTATAATATATATAAAATGAAAATACTATATTATATATGCAATATTATATAATTTTAATATTTTACTAACATCTTAATTATTATTTAAATTCCACCTTACATTTAAAATCTATAACTATATGTTAAATTTGTATAATTATAACTATAAAAATAAAACTATAATATATACAAACATAACCTATTAAATATTATTTTTCAAATTTTATAAAAGCTTTTTATATAATTTTTTATTTATAATAGTATTTTTAAATAAGTATTAATTAAAATATATTTAATATTCATAATAAAATAAGAATTAAATTTACATATATAATTATAATTATAATTAATTATGGCAAGTACAGGTCATGACACTTGTTTTTTTTCTTTTAGTTAATAAGATGAGACTATTAAATCATTTATTAATAAGTTAAAATTAACAAAAAATTGGTAGTGGTGTTTTTAGAGTTGCCAAAAAAAGGGGTTCTATAACACTAAAAGATTTCAACCAATCATGTTGCAGATAATTAATTTTAATAATATATGAACTTAATAAATAAATATGTCAACTTTAGATAAGTTCAAATTATCTAAAAATACATGATAAAATATCAAAATTGATTAAACAAAATAACATTTTATATCTATTACTTGTTACATGTTTAAAGAAAAACTAATATCTTAGTTGGTCTAAGCTTAAACTATCGGACCTGTCATCTAACATAAATGATTTGTCTTATTCATTTTCTAAAGCATTTGATAATAGTGATTGTTGTTTTATTAAAAAAATCGGTCTAATGATTATATAAGTAATGGGTTATAATCTAAAACTTTTGGAAAACTATAATCATGAAATTACAAACTTATAAATTGCATTGGACTAAGAAGGAGGGTATAAAATGAAGTCTTTGGAGATATTCAATCTTGAGAGCTATGGTATAGGTTTTAGACATTGTCGCTAAATATAAAATATTGTAATTTTAATTGCAAAGATCATTTTTAGACCTCTAAATGTTTTAATCACAAAAATCATTGCAAATGAGTTCATTGACTTTATTATTTGAACTATGAAAGAATTTTTTTTATGATGGATAATGATTAACATAAACATAAATTTGTAAAGGTTTCTATTGCTCAAAGCGGCTTGTTTTGATTTTTTCAAATTTTTCTTTACCATCCCTTCTTGGAATTCTATTTTCTACTAAAAATATACCTCAAATAAATTTGTTGGTTGATCTTTCATCACTCATCAGATTTTCTCTCTACTTTATATTTCTATTCATATGTTGATTACTATTGGAGTTGTGACCATAGGGATTTCTAAACTATATGCTCTGGTTCTGGGTTCCTCTACCTATCTAGTGAAGTTGGGAGTTGTTGCTCCTAATGGGTCCTTAGGCTCCATTCACCATGCTTCCTATGCATATCATCTTAGGAAAATATTTCTTATTTCTATAGATTCCAAGGTAACTACTTATGACAAATGAAGGGTTCTATTAAATCGATATTCCCTTGTGTTGATTTCTCTCCCATGCTTCCTCTAGGAAAAGTAGTGTTGGACTCTAAGGATTATTCTATAAAACATGGCATAATGTGGATTTTAATTTTTTTTTGCCTTCTCTTCCTATTTTTCACCATAGGGCTAACAAGATTTGATTTCCTTTATTTGAGAGAGAATTAGAGCTTTACCCTTGTTTCAAATTTTTTCTTTGATGTGTACGTAAATTCTATGGAGGATAGGCATGTTATTCTTAATTGTGGGCCTTGGTAGTGGGATTGAAATCCCCTCTCTATATGCTCCTAAGTTTCTTCTTTTAACCTTTTGATAGATCCAAACAATATTTTTCTTGTATGGGTAATGTTGCCATATATTCCCCCTCATTTTATACTGTGATGAAGCCTTAAGGATATTAATAATTATTTAGGTGGATTTATTGACCCAATCCTTTTCTCACACTTAATTTTCTTTTATTATAGTTTAAATACAAATTTCAAAGGTTTTTCATGGAGAAGTCATTCTGTAGGTCAATGATAGATCTTGGTGTTAGCTAGTGAGCTATGGGAAAATCTCCTTACACTACAAGTGCTATTTTACTATTGGTAATTTATGTTATGAGTACTCTTACAATGGTTGCAGAAAATATTCCTCAACATGGTGAAGAAATGATGTTCACAACTATGTTTTTATTATTTACAAGGCTAGTTCTAAGGATGATACTATTTTAGAGGATAAAAATCCACGCACTCATATTTCTACTCTTCCTTGTTCTTCTTACCTAATTTTGGAGTTGTGGCCATCTCTTTCTTTAATTTATTCTACTATTGTCCATATTTCAATTGATTTATCTACTAGTGTTTCTCACGAGTCCAAATATTCTTCTAAAAATAAAATGAATGATGTTAGGTTTGCTTTCTTTCCACCCGATGTTATGAAACAAATCTTTGTTTCTTTTGTTGGTATGAGTATTGTCACTAATAATTTTGTTTCCCTTGGTAATGTTATTGTCCTTGCAACTTATGACCTACTATTTCTCTAGGTTACTTCTATTTTGATTAGAATAGTGGATCTAGTTAGACAGTTTTTCAATATAAGAATAATTATCCCACTAATAAGTATTCTTAAGATATGCTACTTGAAAAGAACTTTCAAAGATCTAACTCAAAATAGGATGTAAACTATTTTGGTCAACATTTTTTATTTGGATTTTTCCCCTATTTTAATGTCTGTAGGACTAAGCTTGCTCTAATTTTTGTCTAATGATTTGTTCTAGATCTATAATAATTTGGGTTCTTTCCCTAATTCTTATAATAAAAAACATAGGTAATCAAAGGTTTTCAAAAAAAAATTATCTTGTATGATGGAATTGAAGATAAAATTATTAGTAAATTTGTAGAAGCAAACCTATTGATTTAAGGTAGCCCTTCATATGAAGTTATGTCGTGATTAAGTAGATTTTATGGGGATTCTTAAAAATATAAACTACATTGCATCAAAATCTTAAATATATTTTATTGAGAGTCACATCTCACATAATATAGATTTGGTGATAAAAAAAATTCAAATTTAAGTATGTAACTAATATACATATTTTAAATAGATTACCTTCATGATATAGTTTAATTATTTGGTTAAACAAAGTATATGGGTGTTTATATAGATAAACTAAATTTTCTTAGAATCCTAAACAATTTTCACTCAAGGTCACGTCTCGTGCAGGATTATATACTGTGTGATTAAGTAAATTGTATGGTAGTTACTAGAAAAATAATCTACTATTATCAGACTCTTAATTATTTTTTATTGAGTGTCATGTATCATTCAAGAGCCACATCTATTCATATATCTTATCTATTTAAATATCTTTTCATCTATAAACTATAAATATTATATAGCTTTCCCCTCGATGGCAATTGGTTCAACCTAAATTTTGATGGATTGGCTAAATTAAAGATAATTGAATGAGATGGGATGAAATATTAAGAAATGAAGAAGGCATGAAGATCTCTACCTACATTTTTTTATTGTTGGGTGTAGTCCTCCAAGTATGTCAAGGTTCTGACTTCCTACTTCTCATCATTGTAATAAGATGGAAAAGAATAAAGAATTCACCAATATTATTATTGAAATATATAATAGAAATATAATTATAATTCTTAATGAAAAATCCAACCTAAGTTTTATTGTCTTTACAATTGAGTCTCACTTAAACATGATGAGCCTAGTGTAGGTTAGACTCAAGAATACCTTCAAGGAATGTCACACATTAGTAGACAGGTTGTTTAACTTTCGCTAATATATCAGGATCTAGACTAATATGGACCTTATCTTATAGAATACATATACTATGTGGCTTTGAATGATTTTAAAGATTTATCACCTCGAATGGTAGAGGAAGGGATTATAAACTCTACTTTAATAATGGCATACACTTGACTACAATTTGATTAATTATTGAGCCTAAGGATGGATGTGATCTCCCCTTCCTCATATTTTATTATATAGTTAAGCCACATTTACTTATGGTTTTCTTCACTCATGTTGGTTGTCTTTCACCTTTATATTTTCCTTTCTTGGTGTTCTATTTCCATATTGTAAATTATTTTTCTTCTACAAGAGGTTATCTCATCCAAGTAGATCCTAAAATTATGAGTCCCTAGAGAATGACTAAAATTTTAGTCAGTTTTGAAAAAGGGAAAATAATTTCTCCAATATTGAAGTAGTGATTGGCCATGACCCTCTTCTCCTGGTGAGGCTTGGGGTATGTTCAGGTTCTCTTATTCAATGCTAGTTCTAAGATTATTTTGGCATCTATTGGAAATCGTCACGAGTGATCCACCTTAACAAAGAAAACTAAAGGAAATTACCTAAAGAAAATAATTTATTTTGAAGAGTGGTGATAAAGTTAGTCACTTGCTAAATGTGTTTTTTTGCAAAGACTTCTCAAGTTATGGAAGACTATCACAATGCTCCTTTGAGGTAAGTTCATCTAAATGACTACTTCAAAAGATTTCATTTCTATTTATTTTGTAATAAATGACTTTTTCCATAGCCTAAACATAAGATTTATGTTTTGGATTCACTCTTTATTGGTGCAATTGTTGTATATGGTTCTAGCAAATGAAAAGACTTTTCCTTTCACCAAGGCTTCATTCACAAACTTTACTAGTTTAATCTATTTCTCATCATTGTCTTATCCTATTTCTTTTGTATTTGTTCTATGGTAAACCACTTTGGACATAACCTAATTATAATTTCTAATAGCTTGGGTTCATTCTTGCTTGGTGGAATTGAACTATATATGGTTCTAGAAAATGTAAATATTTTTCCTTTCACCAAGGCCTCATTTATCAACTTAGTAGTTCAATCTAGCTAACCCTAGTCTTATTCTATTACTTTCTCATAATGAATCAATCTCTTGTTATGGAATTAAACCTTAAAATACCTAGAAAAACACTATAATCTTATCATTCTCTATTTCAACACCCTTAAAATGAAATTACCCATGCTCTACTAAAAATAGTGAAGAGGTGGCATTTCCCCTTTGATCTTTAAAAAATGGATGTTTCTTTTAAAGATGCTTCATAAATCACTATTTTTTATCATAACTTAGGTTCAAGATAGTCCACCTAAATATTCCTTTTTTGCTTCCATGTCTAAGAGAAACCCCTAACCTTCCATTCCTTTTCTCGATGAGAGAAAGATTTTAAGGTGGGTATTTCTGACCAAATGATCACTCAAAATAACCTATTGCAAGCTCTATGAAGATTTGTATAACAAAACAAATGAGCTACAAAAAAAACCTTCCAACTGCTGAGCTAGATCCTAAAGTGGCAGATTGCTTAGCTGAAAATGGATCATATGATTGGTAAACTACCAAAAGGTTTTATATGATTGTTAGTCTCCAATGAAAATTCTACTAGCGGAGGACAGGAAAAAGATGGATCATATGATTGGTAGTCTTCCGGACAATTAGAATGCAAATTTTAAAATATGTAGGATATTGTTGCGTATTGCAAATGGACGGTGAAGGTGAAGAATGCAGTGGTTTGTCTGCACATCTTTCAACACGAGCTAGATAAGTGGTGGGTGTAAAAGAGTTGATGATCAGTCTTCTATATAATCAGAATCATACAAACTATATTTCTCTCATATTCTCTTAAAGCGATATGTTAACATCAGGAATTAATTTGCTGAGCTTATGTCCTAGTGTACAAAGTCATTGCAGCCACAATGGCTAAAAACGAGACATTCACAATTTTGGCTAAGAATACGTAAATCACTTTAAAACCTTGAACCATTAAAATGGTTCAAGTGCATTTGCATCAATCTATAACTTGGTCTTAGAATTCATTTCACAAGCCTACAATAATAATTATGCAATATATTAACAATTAAATGAACAGGAATGAGTCTAACTTGTTGCACGCAGGAAAATCTGATGTTGTGTGGCAGCCACCTCTCCATTTGGAGGGAATAGGACCAAATCCCACGTCGTTAAAACTCTCTGATTCTGGCCATATTCCTACATTAACAGAACAGAGATGTGAAAACTAATGACTGAATCATTATGATATTACTCTCTATCTTTCAGCGCGTTTGTAATTAATAGAAAGAAAACATTAAAATTTTCTGCCTTATAAAAAGGCTACTTCTCTGTCGAAATCTAAGAATGTTATTTTTCATCTAATTACAAGTCAAGTCTACATAATAGAATGGTGAAAAAAATGAATTAAAAACCGCAGAGAGAGAATAAATGCTTATATTTTTCTTACACAGTATCAACCCTTTGAAACAAATTGGATTGTTTTATTGTCTTCAGAACAAAATCCATCTTTAATGGCCCAGTACTTAGGATTAAAACGTCTCAGCCAAATAAAACTATGAAGTAGACTCCAGAAAAACATTACAAGCGTAAACTTTGGTCCTCTCACAAATTTACCTGTGTCCAAAAGGCCAATAATGATGTCGCCCTGATACTCCAAATTATTGGTTTGAGCAGATGTAGGAAAGCCGATGAAATCCCATGATCTAGTGGTTAAGGGTTTCAGCTTCTTGCTCTCAAACACAGAGACCACACCATCCATATCTATATTTAACAGAAAATAAATCTACATAAACAGTCTGTAAGGAATATATATAAGTGCTAGCAGATTTTCACAATTCTTATAACGATTCTTTATGCTTCTAGATCTTGATTGTGTGCAGATTTTTGAATTAACATTTCAGATCATTTGAAATTAACTTACTTAAAAGTTGTTGAGCATGTGATGGAGAGAGCATAGCTGCGAACCCACGAAAGCTCTTCCCATAACTATGCCTCAAAGACTCCTTAGCTCCCACCTTGCTGTTACCAATACTATAATTACATCAGCTCTTAATTCCAGGAACCATTTTATAGTAGCTATGTAATGTTAGGTCAGTCTTAAATACCACATGTTAAGGAAAAAATTAAGCTTGGAAAAAGTAAGTCAATATTGACTATTTAACACTTTTAACCTATTAAGAATCAATTAGTGTGTGATGTTTACAATTAGAATTAGAAACTATTTTGACTGATAGTCAAATTTATAAATCTGAACCAAACATGAAAGTAGATTATAGTTAAAATATAATAACCTTCCATATACGGATTCAAGCATTCCGAGGTACTCGGAATCGGCTGTTTGGTTGAAATTCACATCATCTTTTGACTGAGCAGCGCCCATGTAAACTACATAAAGCTGATTTGACACCAAAAAAAATGTTTCCATTATTAACATGCTCTAGAGTTAGTTAAAGTTAACGCTTAGGAAAGATTATAGTAAAAACATACCTTTGTATCTAACCCTTGAGATGCAGCTGTCCAAATAATTTGATCATGCAATATTATCAAAAACAAAACCATCAAGAGAAGAAAATAGTTCGTTCGAGAATCTGCCATTGGAATACTGATTTTGGTATCAGTAAAACCAATCCTACGACACTATAGCGAAACGCTTCCTCATTTATTGAGGCCTTTGTTAGTACTCTGTTGACTCCGCTCTTTATTATCATATTTGAATCCTCTACTAAGAACGTAAGATATATCAAAGGCATCCACAAATACCTTAAAAATCCAAACATAAGTGCATATCTATAATCTGACAAGCACATTCAAACAGTTAATGAGTCAGAAAATACATAGTGAAGCTTTAAACTTAAAAATCCAAACATAAGTGCATATCTATAATCTGACAAGCACATTCAAACAATCAATGAGTCAAAAAATACATAGTGAAGCTCTAAACTTAAAAAGTATTTTTTATTATATAAAAAAAATCGCTGAAGATAAATTTATTGTTCTTCTTATACAAAATTTGTTGATGGCATTTTTAAATTACGGTTGTTATTAAGTAATAAGAAATTATTGAATGCCACTTTCCAAGGGAAATGGGGGGCAAATATAGAAAAGGTTTAATATTGTTTGTTCACCCCTAATATCGTCGCACGCATCGAGTCCCCCGCAATTTCCGTGTTTAACTGTTGCCTTTTGTCTCTTTGGTTGTTTCTCATGTTTGAGCCCTTTCATGAGTCCTTTTGACCCTATCATTTTTGTCTTGTTTCTCGAGTTAAATTTTTGAGAATATCCTATGTATTAAATTTACTATTCTAAAATCTCATTTACTAACCAGCATCTCTTGGTGGTAAATATTTTTAGTTCCTGCTTGGATTTATAGTGGCATCCTCAATCAAGCATTTAGATTTATTTTTTATATTATGACAATTAGCTCAAATTCTAATTAATTATAAAAAAATTATTGTGTTTAATTTGGATTAACTTTTTCATTTTGTACGAAGCTTTCAGTTCCTTCAAATACATTCCAGTATAAGAAAATATACAGAAAAAGCCACAAAGGAGATTGTCATAAAGGAATTTGCACATGATTCTGAAGCCTTCTCATAAAGCAACTCTGCATGCAAGTTGATTTCTATCCTGCATGCCTATTGGAATCTTTCTAACATAACCTCTCAAACACTTTTATTAGGAACACAAATATATCAAACTCTCTTTTCTACACTTGTTTGACACACACGCGCGCGCGCACGCGCACACACACACACACACATATATTGTACATATAATCCTGCTCCACAATCTCGAATTAACAAGGGGTTATTAGAACTGATTTGCAATGGGGGTAAGCAATAAAAAATAATAAGAACAAATCCACGAGCAATAAAATAACAAGCAATCAAAGAGGAATACAAACGAATATAAACCAACAAAGCTCGAATCTTCTATTACCTCTCTCTACTCCTTCTGAAAGGTTGTGTGTGTGGTGCTTAGTATTGGTATCGGCAGCGTCTATGACTTGGGAGTGTCAAGAAATGATATTGATTTTGACCACAAGAATGCTATGAATGCCTCTAGCAAGAATCTTGCAGAGTAAGGGCGCACGAAAGCTTGAAATCCTAGATCCTTCAAATGGTTATGAAGGGTTGATTATATAAAATATTGAAATGATATGAATGATTGAGAACAATCCCAGATATTAGAGGAAGAACAGTTGA
Source organism: Thuja plicata (assembly GCA_018584345.1). Classification (NCBI taxonomy): domain Eukaryota; kingdom Viridiplantae; phylum Streptophyta; class Pinopsida; order Cupressales; family Cupressaceae; genus Thuja; species Thuja plicata. The sequence goes on from MU225319.1 coordinate 260,541, forward strand.
GATAAAAGGGAACTAGAGAAGCCATGTCATGCCCCGCAAGGGAACCGGGGAAGAGAACAGAGATTCTCTTTGAAAAAGAAAACCTATGTAAAAATTTATGAAAATTTTTGAACTTTTAAAAGAATTATGTATGTGAACAAAACTTAAACTTAGATTCCTTCTAGGGTTCCCTTCTAATTTAATGCATGATTCAGTTAAGTCCATTAAGTGAGCTAACAACAAGATTTATTTCTCAAAGAAAACTACATCATATCATTATAAGATTCTTTATTAAGAAATACCTAGGTACTTTCATTTCAATTTTCCATTTAAAACCATCTATATTCCTAAGTATTCTTTATGAACAATATAACCTTTAAATCAAATGGAACCATCTAAATCATTTGATACATTGCAAACAATACATTTGTTCTTCAATAGCCTTTTTCACTTAATCAATAATAAGAAACATACTACTATACTTGAAATGTTACCAAATCCTTTTTCTTTTACAACATACATTTTATACATAAAGTTCATGCTTTTCCCTTTTCCTTTTTCCTAAGTCTACCCACTACAAAGACATCATTTTGAAATATATTAATGATTACATTACATCCAAGTCCTCAAGGGAGGTAACAATAATTTTACATCATGAAAGATAATCACAAGGCCTTCATTCTTCAAAAACTGGTACACAAGAAAGCATAAATCTTCAAACACTGCCTCCACAAAAGATACCTCGATAAAAGTTTTACCACCCAACCACGTGGATACCCAAAAGGCCCACTCCCCCGTGCTAGGAGATAAACACCAAGGTCGACAAAAAGGGATAGCTAGGCCATACCTAGGGTTGGGTAACCTTTTTCCCAAATAGCAAGGAAAGAAAGGGTCAAAACATAAAAACATTTCCCAAAAAGGTTCTAGGGATTGGTAGAAACTCTAAGAAACCTCCTAAGTGAGTTTCATCGCATAGCCCTCCTTGGATTGTCCTGGTACTAGCCACTCCGGCCTCGGCCCCCATGTAGGCACATGCGGGATCGAATGTCTTTCATATAGACAAGCGCCATTCGATTGTACCTACGCATAGGTACCTTCTCCCACTCCCATCTATAGCCTTTACAAGCACTAATGGCATGGGCGAGGCACATTTAATCTTTTTAATGTTACAACCCATTCCCATAAGTTTAATTAAGTTTTCGCTTGTTAAATAACTCTTTAGTCGGTTATCCTGATTCTAGCCACTTAGGGCCCCGGCCCCGCACTGAGAGCCACTCACTAGGTATCGTTAGGTTTTCTACCCTTAACCCACATATCACAATTACATCATACACATAGTAAAAACATATTATAAACACATTTGAGATCTGCTACAAAGAAAAGAAATTAATAAGATAGTTTATGGATGTTTAGAGAAATTAGGAACGTTTGAGGATGTTTAGAATGTCCTCATCCTGTTAGACAACTCTAAACCCTAAACTGCTTCCTACACACATTCTAACCCTATTAAGGCATCTAAATGAACTGATCATAACCTCCACCCACAAGAAATGGACAAATATAAGGTTTACACAATATTCCATGTACCAAAAGACAATCCTCCATAAAGTTCATTCTAAGTTTGAAATTTTGACTAAGCCTGAAATTTGACTAAGTCTGATTTTATTTAAAAACTAAAATCTAGGAGTTGCAACTTAACTTCTAGGAGGCTGAAACCTATCCCAAT
>MU225319.1:288734-300057 GCA_018584345.1 Thuja plicata
ACTCACATCAATAATCAAAGTTGAGCATATCAAGAAGACAAGAACTAGCTACAAATCCAAAAAACTCAGAGATCACATAATACATACACACAAGGGACTGACTCAGGAACTCCCCACCTAAGGATAGAAGGATCAGAGGCGGAGTTTCTTCCTGTGGAACCTGGTGATATCTTTATAACAAAAACAACGATTGAGGATTTTGAGGGATTGCTCAGACCTGTGAATCCAGGTGGAGATGATACCCAGTACCTGCAATCTTGCATCACCAAGAAGAGATACATATATATACATATGGATATTCATACAAATCAGATATATGCAAACAGATGACCAGGATCGATACATCATGTGGACCTCAACAAAGTGAGTAATTACGACTTCGTCCTTAGCCATGAAAACATATCAGACACATATCCATGAAACATAAAACATCATGATAATGGTTAGATTCAAATCCTTTGGTTAGATCCATAAAACATATAAAAATAGATGGTTTTCTAATCTCATAAACATATAAATGATAACCATAAATGAGCATATCAATCATATCATCATCCACAAAATATAAATGTAAATGTATAGTTCTAACCATAATAATAAAATGTCCAAGTCAAAAGTCCAAGTATCACCATAGGAGAGGGTATTACAAGCCATCAGTAAACTCCACCTTTTCAACTTGCAGAGGGGAGATAAAGTTTAGTTAACTGAAAAACTAATTATCAGTTACCTTTCGAACTAAAGAGGTAATTTAGAGTTACATTTTTGAACTGAAGAGGTAGGTGGAGGAATTCATGCAATCAGAGATCTGATCAAGAGTTCTCTTTTTTGAACTAAAGAAAGGGTTTAATTGAATATTTAATTCATTTTTGTAATTAAAGTATTCAACATGTGAGATAATTGAATTCTTTTTATTTAGAATTGAATTACTGAATGAAATTAAATTGATTTAATAAAATTAATTTAATTAGAAGAATTAATTAATAAGTTTAAATATTTAAATCTAAACTTTAGGAAATTGAATTTAATTAATTAATGAAGTTTAATTAATTAAGGTTATTTAATTAAATGAAATTAATTATTTAATTAAATGAAATTAATTATTTAATTAATTTTTGCGATATGATTAGATGATTTGGGGAATAAAATTAGAAGAAAATAGATGATTAATTAAAGATCAAAAAATTATTAATTAATAGATGAAAATTAGTGTTTTTAATGTAAAGTTGCAAGTCTGTCCATTTTATGGTCTCTATATTTGCCCCTCTTTGATCTATTGTGGCTTGTCACATTATGACAAAGAATCTTCTATTTAGATCCTATCCCAGCTTGCCCCGATGATAGCAGGTGTATTTATGCCTCCTCAACAAATTTGAGAAAAAAGTTGCAACATAAGCATTAATTTGTTGATACTGCAAAATGATTATCTGGGCATTTGATGATTCGTGAAAATAGTTAAATATGCTTGTGGTATTAGTTGTGTAACTTTTCGGGGCCCAAGACGATAAAATAGGGGTCCTTCAGGAATCAGGGTTTCCTTTGATCACTTATAAATAGCTTGGAAGGCCTTTCATTTGTTGCTTTGTACTCTTGGAGCTCCTGATTTTTTGGTGACTTTTGCTTCAATTTTATCTGCTTTTTGCATTGCTTTTTAGCATTTTCAGGCCTTCCAAGTGTTGTACACATGTCAGATCAAGTTTGTACCTTCTATCAGTCAGCTGGTGCAGGACTTGCAGTGAGTATCTTATGCCCTATGCATTTATTGCTTGCATTTTAGTTCAATTGTCTTTAGGTTTTATTTTTAAAAGTGTTGCAATCGTCCTAGGTTTTGTCGTAATTGCAGTTTAGGTGTCGCAAATGAAAACTACTTTTTGCAATTGATAAGTGGTTCGCAATTGTTAGTGTTTAATACCACAATTGCCAATTGAGTGCTACATTTGATGTTTGCATGTCACAATCGCTATAAAAGTACCATAATTGCTAATTGTTTACCACAATCACTCTATTAAGTTGTCTGCTTGGATATCTTTACACTTGTCTGATTCTTGCTCTATCCTGACACTGATGGGTGACTGTTCTTTTCTCTTTGCAATTTCTTGGGACTATTCTATGGTGCCGGGAGTCTAGACCAGTAGGTCTAGTATATCGATTCCATCTTTCTAAGGATGAGAGGGATGTTCTTAGGTAGTTAGGTTTATACTGGATTTCATATATGCTTGAGATCATGACCAATGGGGGTCTGGTCTCTACTTTACTAGAGAGATGACATTTTGATACCTGTGTATTTCATTTTCCGACTAGGGAGTGCACCGTTACTCTAGAGGATGTGTATAACATCCTATAGATTCCTTTCAAGGTGCTCTTGTTGAGTATTCTCATGGTCCTGGTATTTTTGCTCTGTCTGAGTTGTCTGGTTTGCTGTAGGATCAGTTAGGTATGTCTAATCCTTATGATATCCCATGGTCCAAGTTTGGCATGGGGTTAGATAGATTGACTCCCTTGCTTGGTAGTCTGATATGTGGGATCCTTTGTCCCATCCGTCGCCAACATGGCTTTTTAGTTGGTTTTGGAGATGTGCTTCAGAGTATGGTAAGAGACCATATTATTTTTCCTTGGGGTCCATGTATGCTCGTATATATGAGTTTTCACATGGTCTATGCAACTTACCTAGGGGTTAAGTCACTTGGTTGTGGTGCCAATGTTCTCCAGATCTGGGTGTGGGAGCATATTGTTGTCTGCAGGTCGTTAGGAGCTCATGATCTTCCTCCGGGTAAACCTTATGTACTCATGTATGATGGTGCAATTGTTCAGTCCCATATGGGGTATTTGATGTATTGGAGGCATCAGTTGGACATGATGCCCTATTTTATCTGGAGACCTTATAGGGATTTTTCTATTTGGGATGGAGAGGACGCGCACCTTAAATTCTATTGTCAGAGGAGATTCTTGATTGGTTGTATTACTGACCATATTTGCATGATTGACTTACACAACACCGACAGGGTGTAGCGCTAGTTCGATGAGAGGCAAGATGTCATAGACTCTTATTCTTACTTTTCCCAATGGTCGAGGGATCTTACTCTTTGGGTTTTTGTAGTTCCTCTTGATACTACTAGAACTGAGTTTATGGGTCTTCTTCCTGTTGGTTGGGCATGGAAATCAGCCAATGTGGATGCAGCTAGAAGTCTTAGTTTGTCATGCTTGATGCTATATTCTCTTTTCTATAGATACTCTCTTGATTAGTATCTTATGTTTTATCATCCCTATAGTACTGATAGTGAACTTGTGTTTGTGCATGAATGACCCCTCAGTTTGATGCATGGTGGCTGCAAGAATGACCGGTTTCTCTAACTGATGTTTCTCATCCTATTATGGGTACCATCATGAGGAGGTCTCGGCAGATATGGAGAGGAGGGAGGGATGGTGGTAGGTATGGTGGATGGGATGGTATTAGGGATGGTGGATGGGGTGGTGGTAGGGATGGTGGCAAGGATGGTGGTCCAGGTGGTGGGCAGGGAGATGGAGATAGAGATGATCTCAGGCCGAGTGGTGATGGTAGGAGAGTTAGGACTAGGGGTGGGCATGGGATTATTATGCGGGTTGGTTTGAGTGTTGTACTAGAGGAGGAGGAGGGGATAGAGGAAGAGGTAGCACCTCAGATAGTTAGGAGAGTGCGGTAGTGTATAGGAGCTATCTTGGCAGAGAGGGCTGAGGAGAGGGGTGAGGTGAGGGTAGATGAGGAGATGGCAGAGTTGGAGATTGAGGAGGTAGGGTCTAGCTCCTCCACTAGGAGTAGCAGTACTATTTGTAGTACTAGCGGGAGTTAGAGATGTGAGGAGAACTCTTGGGTAGTTAGGGGCACTAGGGAGGAGGGATTGAGTGGGAGGAGAAACTACCATAATTCCAAAAAAATTGGTGACAAAAGACAATATTTAGGCAACATACAACATCTTGGAAATAGAAACACACAACCACCCCACTCTCCTTGATCCAAAAACTTCTCACGTTCTATCTACCATAATTTGACAAATTTCCAGCTACATGAGTCAATTTTTTGGTGTTAGACAACTTTCCAAGATGGAAAGTTCAAAAAAATAGCCTATCAACTAATTCATTTATTAGGAAGTAATATTTCATGTTAAGTTATATTAGTTAATAATTGATATATGTTACCTTTTATAAAGTTTTTCAATGAAATTATCGGTGCCCCTTACAAAGGATATCTCATACATGTTGCTAACATATATTGGTTATTAATTGATATCCTTTTCTTGGGTCACATAAAATAGGAAAGTAGATCATTTTTACCATTGCAACAGTCCCAACATTCATTTTGTAGGTGATAAAAATGAGCCTATAGGCTGAAAGAGACATAATTCCACTCTTTTAAGTATCTTTGACACATAATGGGGAACAACAGTCGTTGAAGGAAAACAAATTAGAGAAAACTTACAATTGACCAAATTAAAACTTATAGATCTAGAAAGGGATAGATAAATTCATAGGCAGAGAAGACAAGGTATGTCAAATATCAGTGAAGTTAAGGCCTATGATCCACCCATAAATGATATTTCAAGTTAAGAGGCAATTGAATATGAAAATATTGAGTATGATATTGAAAATATAGAACATGATATTCAAATAAAAAATGCAAATGTTGAAATTCAAAACTAAAATTTTCAACTTGGTGTTGAATTTAGAAATGAAAATATTCGAATTGATACTCAATAAATTTAACATCAAAGCATGATTAATATAAAAATATTGACATTGAAAATGAAAATGTCTGAATTGACATTGAAAGTAAAAATGCTTGAATTGATATTAAAAATGAATATTTTGAGCCAATTGAATATTATGTATGGCTAGATTACATGAGAAATGAGGATACTTATATGGAATAAGGAAAAATTCAAAATTCCGCAGCCTAAAGAACCCAAAATGGCTATAAACAATTTATAAGAACAATATAGACAATTTTTAAGGCAAGAGTTCAACATGAACCATTTGGTTTTCGGCTACATAAATTTCGAAGAAATATTTTAGTAATAATACATTAATTAAGAAATGCCAATTTTTTGTACAATGGCTAAAGATACAAAATATTAGAACTTTGAAGATTCGTTTGAACAAGAAGATGAAGAAAAAATTTAATATTGTAAAACAAAATTAATTTTCTCAATTATATTGGAAGTAATAGAAAGGAAAAAGATAAGAGATATTCTTGGAGAGTGATTACAACATCCTCAGTATGCCATCAATTGAGAAATTCTTATTTTATGAGACCAACTAGTGTTGATCTCAACATATATCATACAATATTGGATGAGCACTTGCAAGAAGAGAAAGATTTAACAATCCTCTAAAAAAATACATGGGCTTATAGTGGGATACTCACATGTTTTGATAAGAAGCTAATTAGTAATGTAAAGAAGGAAATTCAACAGTTTTGGCATTATAACTCTAGAGTATCACCCAATGTAAAGTATGTTTTAAAGCTAATAATTGACAATCAAGACTGGACACCACATCCTAAACATTTCTTGGAATTAAGCCAAACAAAGTTGTTCAATTTTTTTTGTGAAACACATCCAAATTTGTAAATCTCACAAAGGGATTTTGAATCTCTCAAGTGATTGAATTATGTAACTCATAAGATTTGTAATCATTTTTGTTTTAAATACCATGTGGATTTTTCAATGTACCATGAACAGTTATTCTATATTTATTCTACCTTGCATAACAGAAAAATTTTGTAAGAGTGTGGTGCAATGCAACTTTAGAAATCATCAAGGGACTTTCTAGATCAATTTTTATGTCCTAAAGATAATGGCGACATTTTTTCTATAGAAATGATTATTTAAATGAGATGTGTTCACAATGTGATGGATTCTTAAAGAGTATTTCATGTTTCTATGAGGGAAAAAAACACAATTTTTTTGTTCATAAAAAGAATTGTGAGATGGTCAAATATAATTTGAAGAGTGGAGGTGAAGGTTTTAGATGCAAGTTTATTACAAAAAAATATAGTTCTACTGATTTTATTTTAGAATTTAAGGAAAAATATTTTGTATAAGCATGAAAAATATAGTTATATGTATCAGTAGAGGGGTCAGTAATTTAGGGTATGTAAGGACTATTTCCGTATTTGATCTATTATACTAGTGGTAGATTTTGCAGAAAACAATGCATTACAACCACAAAATGAGGCATAACCTAAGTATTACAAATCCATTGAAAAATTTAATTTTTCTACATGATATATAAACATTCTTGTGTAGTATAAGAGAGGAAAAAAGGACAATTAGAAAGTATCATTTTTATATGAGTTATAATAGATATCAATCCCTTGAGTATGTGCAACATTGTTTTAAGAATATTTTTAAGACCTTGTAGGAAAAAGATATTGCAGAAGGCCAACATCTCATTTAGTACACTAACATCATTGGTCAATTCAAGAATGATCATGTGTATTTTATTGATTGAGTAGAATTAATGCAAACATGGTTGTACCTCATATGTGCATTTATTAAAAATTTAGCATGGGAAAGGGGAGCATGATGGATCAAGTGCATGTCTAAAGAGAGATCTAGTTAAGGAGGAACTGGGGATTTTAGGCGCTAACTTATGTGATGTGTATGTTTTATTATTGATTGGTGTAATTCAATATTGTCACAAGGATGGATACTAGAATCAGTAGTGTGAAAATCAATTTTTTTGTTAATGATGGTATAGTAGGAGATAGATTGGATTTGTGGACAATTATAGACTCTTTAAAGATTCATTGATTTTAAAGCTTAGATGCAACTACATACTATTTGGACATGATAGTTGGCTTATTTTTTTATTGTATTTAGTATGACTGGGATCAATGTGATTCAATTGAGTGGGTAGATACATGGATTCCATATTATCTAACTTATTTATCTAAAATAATATCCCCTTTAACAAAAAAGTAAGATGATTCTCGTGTGCTCTCCTACCCTTGTTGGGTTCTCTTCTGATCTCGTTGATGCTGCTACCTCTAATTCTTCATCCTCTAGTCTTTTGGAAGATAGTTTGCTAGCTTTTACATCTGAAGCCTCTAAGGATTCTCCTGGAACTGACCTTCATTTTTTTAAAGGTGGTTCGGTGGCCCTTTTGACTGCTATTGATTTGTAGGCCTCTTCTTTTTTTGTTGTTGTTGTTGGAGTTTCGTAGGCTAAAACTAGGGCTTCTCCTAGCACTGGCTTTGTTCATGGAAATGATTTTGGGTTGCTTGTGAGTGATTCCTTAGCCCTTTCTATTGGTGTTATTGGAATTTCCTCTTGTAGGGATGTTCATGTCTCTAGTCTTGTTCCTGGAAATAGATATTGGTTGCTCGAAGGTGGCTCTCTAGTCCCTTCTTTTGTTAATGGTGCTAGTGTTGTACCGTTTGTGACTACGTATCCTACCATTGGATTTGTTCTTGGAGTTGGAATTGGTTCAGTGGTGGGTGGTTTAGATGTTTCTTGTTTTTTTTCCCCTCCTTAAGCAGTTGTTGTTGGGATTTTGTCATCTGATGCTAGGGTTTCTTCTGGCGGAGCCAGCGAAAACTTTAGTGGCGATTATTCGCCAATTGGCGAATGTCGCATGTCGACGAGCGGGGAATTGGCAAATTTTTTTCATATATTAGGTTGACCCTATCACCCAAAAATTATTAATATTGGGACCAATGCCTGGGCCCATCACCCATCGCTTTATTTAATTTTCTACTTTTCATACACATCATTGCCAATGGAATCTAATTTTTGGTCCCTATAAATTTTGAAAATTTTCCTATAATTTATACGCGACCCAAATGGATGGCATTTATTTTCCAATAGTTTTATACATTTATATTTATAGACCATCAAAAATTTTCCTGGCATTTTGTAGACGCGTGTCTCAACCCGACCCAAATTCGCCAACTTTATTAATCATTCCTTCGTATTGGACAACCCATAATCACCTCGCAAATAATGCAAGACATGTTAAAATTACACGGGCTTCACCAAATTTGTATACCTTAACCTAATACCTCCCGCCGAATTCGCCAAATAAGGATAGTATAAAAACATTTGATCCATAGAAAAGTTTCAAACTGTTGAGCGCAACTGCATACTACATTGGAGAGTAGCGACTGCAATTTAATTTGAGGCAAAGGCAAGTGATACTTATTCTGTGACTCTGTAATTTTGAGTTCATTACTATTTAGTGGTAACTGGTAACCAGTTAGGGAACACTGGTGACAGGGAGACCTCAAACATGATTTTAGGGCCAATAAATCTAGAATCATATTTATATATATTATAGTCTATTGTCACTTCTTCAACAATTTAACATTTGTTTTTTTGCAGTGGAAGTCATTGGAGAATGGAAATGTCGAACAAAAATAAGTGTAACAAGAATAATGGTAAGGCTCCTGCAACTAGGGAAATCCAAGAGAGGTCAACAAAATGTAGAACCTTATCATTGTACTTTGGTCATGGTGTTGGAAATGTTTCTGTCCAAAATTGGGAAGCTACTTCATCACAAGTAGATTTTGAAGATTCACAACCTGAAACTACATGAAATATTGAAGAGGTAAGCGAACCTGATATCTTAGATCACGATGAAATTGAAGAGGATTTTCAATTAAATACCTAGAGTAGGCATAATGTTATAATTGACTTGGATGAGACTGAGAATGTCAGAGATGATGATGGTGCAGGGAAAAAGAAAAGAAAAAATAATTCAAAAGATGATCGAAAGTGGGAGTTGTCGAGGAAATTTCAAATAGAATGGGTGTCAAAGTATCCATTCATTGAACTAGTGGACAATCCAATTGAAGGTCAACCTTTGGTAGAATGTAGATGTAAGATTTGCACCAAGATAAATAAGAAGGAAAAGAGGTTGCAGTTAAAAATTGACATCATAGAGAAGCATATGGGTAAAGTTTACAAAAAGAAAACCATAGATGGAGTTGAAAAATCAGTGATAAGATGGAAAACAAAGGATGAATCTCTACATGTTAGGAATGTAGAATTATATGAATTTCAGCTGAATATACAGATGAAGCCTGTTTAAGTTAAAGGCTCTATTGAAGCTTGTTTTGGAAAAGCATTGGAAGTAGAACTAATGGGAAAAGTTGTTCAGTTAAGTGTTGTTTTTAATATGTTGAGCAGAGGTCATCCTATTATAGACTACCCATCATTGAGTGCTTTATTACACTTTCTGAAAGTTCCTAACTATCCTAATAGTCATTGGTCAGTGAATAGTGGATGGGAATGGGAAAGTTGTCTTGCCAATGTTGAAAAAGAGGATCTAAAGGAAAAAATTAAAGAGTCAAATTTTATTGCATTGTCTTTAGACAAGGTTACACTAGTAGATAATACTTTGTGGGTATGCATGCATGTTTATACTATACACAATTTTGTCTGCCAACCTCATCTACTAACTATTGCTAAAATGAAGGATAATGCGACAGCTGAAAATCTATTTGAACTAGTAAAGAGATTTCTAATTGAATATGGAGGTATAAATGACATGATGATTGCCAATAAGTTGGTGTGTGTTTGAGTTGATGGAGCTTCAGTAATGCAAGGCCACAGGGGCGGTCTTTGCACAAAGATACAATCTTCTTGTGCACCCTACATTACTCCCATTCACTGCATGGCCCACAGAATGAATCTAGCTTTTGGAGTTGTTAGCAAGAATGTTCAAGTACAAAATATTGAAGTTTTAATCAAAGAGCTCTACCAATACTTCTATCGAATTCTGAAATGATTGAGGGAATTTCAATACTTTGCCGAAGGACTAACCGATGCAAACAAGCTTCTGAAGGATAATGATACAAGATGGATCTCTTTCAATGGACCAGCACATCGAGTGTTTTCAAAATATCAATTGTTGCTTGGTCTAATGAACTCAAGTCATGAAGAAGCAGGGCTACCCAAATTTCCTGAGCTGCTACGAAGGTAATCTAATGTAGAGACACTCTTAACGTTAGCAGGTATGCTTCCCTTGCTGGAGGAAATGAGAAATGTAATGAAAAAGGCCCAGCAAAGAGCAATGTATATTGCAGAATATGCTACGCTTTTTAAATTGACATGCATGACACTAGATAATCTCTATCGATCATGTGATGATGTAAAATTTGCCAGCTGGCTTAAAATCATAGATTTGGACAATCCTGACAACTTTTTAAAGATCGGTGTAAATGGGGAGTTATGTGCAGAAGTACATAGAGTTGATATACCAATGTACTATTATGCCAGGGTCGAGTCCGAGGAACCAGGAAGGAAGAACATGAAGCGAGTATCAAGTGTTAAAAGGGAAGACTTTACCAAGATTGTTGAGTCTGTAACTTCTTCTGTGAAGCGCATTGCCTATGATATTTCCTCAGAGATTAGAGTAAGATTCCCTCCAGTCAAACTACTTGAATCCATGTCTATTGTGTTTCCTCGATATTGGAGTATGAACAATTCGAAGGATTGTCGAAATAAGATACTAACTTTGATAGATCATTTTTGCAAAACCATAGAGTTAAATGGAGTAACTCTAAATGGAATTTTAGATGAATCTCATTTGAGAGAATAATTGAGCTATTTTTCAAAGACAATGAGGGAACAATATAATATTATGGAGAACCCCCACGAAGATGGATTGGCAACAAGACTTTGGAAATATTCAGCTGAGAGCGAAATATTGATTGATTCAATATCAGAATTTTTCAAGCTTGCTGATTTATGTCTGACCATGATATTGGGGTTGGTGGAGGATGAGAGAGTTTTTAGTGCTTTGGGGTTCCTAAAGTCAAAGCTAAGAAACAAACTAGACAAGAATTTGGAAAATTGCTTGAGGCTCTATACATCCAGGTATGAAGTTCATACTTTTCCTTACGACAAGGCACTGAAAGTGTGGAAGAATAAATGTCAGAGAAGAGGGCTGGGAAACCTTTCAAACCAAAGTGGGAGTGCCAGAGACAATGATGTGACTGTCATTGACTCATGTACTGGTACTGGTAATGCTAGCGTTGAACTTGATTTAAGAAGAGGTATGCAGAGTGCAGAAAACATATTGAAGAACTAAGGAGGCTATGAAGTTGATGGAGATGAATCCGAGGATCCCGATAATGAGATGATGTGGAAACTTGAACCTTTGTAATAGTAGTGGATCCTAGGTATTTATTAAACTTTTTTTTTTAGTCTACTATGACATTGTTAGTTTCTGTATCTCATCATCATTCATCAATCATGCATAATATCATATTCTAATGTCAAAATTCAAAAACATGAATGTGGTTGATAATCTCATGATTTCTACAATTAATAATGGTTTTCTTTTG
>MU225319.1:300107-331098 GCA_018584345.1 Thuja plicata
TTTTTGAAAACTTAGCAATTCATATGATACAATTCTTAGAAATAGAGATTCTCATTAATTTATTTACAAATATGACATAATGTAACAATTCATTTGTTAATAGTAGTAAGAAGTAGAACACAACTCTATGTGATTCTATTTGCAAAAGTGAATTGACAATGAATTATGACTCAAGAGTCATACCCAATTTGAATTTCATTACCCTTAGCATTGAGCAAATGACCCTGAATTCTCTTTTATACAAACAAGGGAGAAACAATAGATTCAGGTCGATTTTCCTAATGTGAATTCTCTGCTACATTGATCCTGTTTTAAAAAAACAAAGTTCAAAATTGTTACTTTTAACTACTATTACTTTTAAATTGTTACTTTCACATTCTATTTTTTTATTACATCAAGATGATTCTGCCAGTTTGTTTAATAAGCTTCATTCTACATCACTTGGAAGGTTAATATTTTTCAAGTTATAGTAGATGACCTTCAACCTTGTCAGCCATTCATACTTGTTAGACTGACTTGAAAGCAATGATCCTTCCAATACTGCAATCAAATTTGTCAATGGTTTGATGCAGTTTGCAATGTCTTCATGAGTTGTGTCCTGAGGAAGCTTGCCTAAATCAGTTCTCATTGTCTCCTCCAACCTTTTTTTTTAAGCTTCTCTTCCAAAAAAATTCATTAATGAGTTACTAGGACCAAGACTTGGAAAACCATGACCTATCATTTCGGTTATTGTTTGATTCATCTTGGCGAGCTTTATCTCAAATAAGGCAAGAGTTTCCTCTACTTCCTTTAGTTTCTAACAGTTTTGTAAGACAGAGGTTGATTTTATTGATGCAAGAGTGCATTCATTAATTCCCTTACTTTCCAAATGCCTATCACTAGTTGTGTTGATTTTTTTTCAAAACATATTTTGTAGTTTTCTCTCTCTAACAAAAAATTTTGTTTTTGTCAATGTGCTCTTTGAGCTTCTCAAAAACATCTCGAAGACTTTCATTCAATTCAAACCAATCACACAACCTATCATCAGTCACCTTTATTTTCCCCCAAAGGTCTCTTTTTATTTTCTTGACTGTATTTTTCATTTGTTCATTCAAGCTATTTTCGTAAGTTTTCATTGTCTTTTTTTTGCTTCTTTAAGTATTCTCTCAATTCTCACAACTGGTGTTCACTCTATTTTTTTATTTTCTCTGCTTCCTCTTCCCACTGTTTTTCTTTCTCTTCCCACTATTTTTCTTTTACCCTCTCATCCTCTAATTCTTTGTTTAATTTATTGTTTACTTGTGTCGTTCTCTCCAATCTTTTGTATAAATTTACTGAAGAGTCTTTTTCATCCTCTAGTTTTTTATTGCTCTCTTCCAAATTTCCCCTCATAAATTTTAGTTATGCCTCCATATGTTCTTGTTGAACAATTGCTTCTTTAGAGGATGAATTTTTTATTGTTTTCTCTAATTCTTTGCACCTTTTATCTGCTGCTTTCTCCTTTGCCTTTTCATTTGCCAGGTCTGCCTGTAACTTTTCTATTCTGCCCTAAAGCTTTCTATTTTCTCTCTCCAACTTCATCACTGAACTGTAGAAAACTTGGTTGGTCATTTTCGACACATTTATCTTGTCCACATTTTTAATTTTTGTTAAATCCATTTGGAGGGTGCTAACTTGAAATTTAGATGGATCTATTTGACTCTCTGGTGGATTGTTATCTCTAGCTGGGGGCATAACAACCATGAACTCCATCATTTCATTCTTTGGGTCATATGTGGGAAATAACCTATTCGATGTAGGTTCTGCATCACGAGCTACAGCAAATGCATCCCTCTTCAATGTCTTAGTATTTTTTCTATTCCTATTTTTTGTTTGTTCAAAGTTCGTTACAAAATCATTGTAATGAAAATCATAGTTTTTTGACACAATTGAATGTTTGAAAGGTGAAATTGAACTTGAAGCTATGTATGAGCTTCCACCTGTGGTTCTAATAATTGCACCATGAGGATTAGTCATAGTAACACCCTGACCCATTACAAGTGGAGTATTTGGACTGTTCAGAGGTTTTGTCCTGAAGGAGTGGCAATTGTTGGACTCACAGTCACAGACACCATTGGCATTGTTGTCATAACCTTTTTCTTCTTTACACTACCTTGATCTCTGGGATCCACTGATTTCATGTCCAGTTGTAATGTCCTTTTCAAATCACTAGTACTACCCATGCCATCCCCACTACTGGTAGTGGCACTTGATTCAGATTGAATCTGAGTGCTTGGCAAAGGTGGTACTGGATTTGAAGCTAGAACAAATGAAGGTGCAAGGGTATGAGACTGAGTAGTACCTTTTTCTGATGAACTTCCAATTACTGGTCCACTACCACATTTTGGTGGAGCGAATGTGGCAAATGGATACCAATTCCCTTCTCCTGTGCGACCCAAACCACCCCTACCTAGAAAACCCATTTTTTCTACCATCTCTGCCCCTTTGCCATATTTTTCTTTTGTGGATGCACTGACTCCAATAGCAACTGTCACATAATCCCACCCATCAAAACCAGTATCTTGATCATCAAAATCACTATAATCACTATGACGTGCTTGACCAGGATGCTCTACATTCCATAAATCACTAAACATTTCATCCTCGTTCAGATCATAAAGATCTACAAAGGTCTTTGGCTCACCGAGATTCTTCCTCATTTCCCAAAAATCTTTAATTTTGGTTGCAATGCAATTATCATCTTCACATTGAAGCATTATTTTGTTTGAAATAGTTTTTGTAGATGGTTTAGTAGTTTGCTGGTAGAAATTGTAGGATGGTTTTTGCTTCTCTTTTACTTTATCATTTTGCAATGCAATAATTTGTGATGACGATTCCTATATTGAAATATTATTTTTAGCGGTTTATTTCTCCATCTCTTTTTTGACCTCGTCCCAGGACTCCATGTTTTTAAATTTTTCTATCAATGGCATACTTTCATGATGACATTTTCTTGTGGAGCTCCCATTCACCCTAAGCTTTGATCCAATTATGTTTAGTGGATCATACTACCAGTGACTGTCAACAGAAAAGCGAAAAATTGAAAAAAAAGCCTCTGCCACTTTGAATCCTCTTCTCTCAAATGTGAACCCTCCCAATTTGAAAGGCAAGGAAGGAAATATCATTTTATTTTGCTGACCATTAAAGAGTTCATCTGTGCTCTCCATCTGCCGAACATATTCCAAAGTAAAAACCCTCTTTGTAACATGTATTGGAAGTTTGTAGGGTTCTACCACTGAACCGTAAAACCTTAACATAGTGTAGTCTTCCATGAAGTACCTGTCAGCCAACTGTATTTGACTTATGAGTTGAATGCAATCTCTACAAGACACAGGAAATCCAGGAAATGGAGTGCCTTTAATTTTATGACACATAGGTGCAAAAAATAAGTCTAAAAAATTGTTATAGTTCCTTCTGTTATCACTCATCCTTATCTGAGGTGTCCATTCATATAGTGCATTTTGGACCTGACTTTGAACCTTGTTTGTCTAAAATATTGCACAATGCTTTTCTAAAAGAAGATAGTACAAGTAGGTTGTGAACCTAAATGTCTTCTGTGAACCTTTTTTGATCATTAGCAATTGTTCTTGCATGAAATGAACAGTGTGCTCAATAAAATTATATTTTATTGGTTAATTTTGACAATGAATCTGAAAAACCATTTCAAGAATGTTGGCACCCACTTCTTTGTTACTATCTAATCCAAAACAAAATGCTAGCAAGGAAATAATATCCTAAACCCATTGCACAAAAATATCATGATCATAAGGAGGCGTATGATTTGGATCCATACTAGAACTTCTTGTTATTCCTCTAATATATGAATCTTTCCTTTTGCATCTAAATTTTCATAACTCTCTGCCAGCTTTCCTAGATCAATGTGCACATTTGATTTTTGTGCTTCAAACCCTAGGTCCAATAGACCTGCAAATTCAGTCTCTGTTATCGAAAAAATTTCCTCCTGAGTTTTTTTATTGAAAATTTCCTTTCTATTTTCATCATAATTTTTGGCGCAGAGCATGACAATTTCTGGACAAGGGAATACTTGAGGTAACTCCATGCGTGCTGACCCAACAACCCACGGTGCAATTTTATTTGAATTTTCCTTTAACGTGTTGTTAAATGGACAAAATTTTGAAACCTTCATTAGATCTTTACACTTATTTTCAAGTGCAAATATAATTTCCATGATTCCCTTATTTCCAAGGATAACAGGATCAAAAATATCATGGAATTCATCAGTGAAATCTGGTGTTTTAACCAGTTTGTGGAAGTCTATTATCTATGTTTTCTTTCTTTTCCCTTTACTTGTACTCTTGGTATTTGTTTTTCACATCGTGGACCATGGTATACTTGTGACAGCTACAATTTATAGGCATGTTTGAAAATTCAACCCTAATTCTACAACTACAATCTAAACAGTAAACCTCTAGATTTGAAAATTTTAAAAGCAGGACGTAGGTGTTCAGGATTTTACCTGGAAATTCAATTTGTGCAGACTGTGAGTGGGTAGAGAGCTGAGAGACTCTGTTGGATTAATTAATCCTTAACCTAGAAGTCGTTACCTATAACTTCTTTCTGAATATCTGATTCTCCAATACAGTATACTATAATACTAGTAAGAACTAAAAAAAATAAAAACTTAGGTTAAAATTGAACAATAGTGAGTAGTACTAAATCGTCAGTCGTGACTCATCACTCGTGTTAACTTTTATTAATTCTCTAGATATCTAAGGTCACTAGGACATGTCTCACTTAATTGTTTGGTCTGTAGTCAAATTGAGCTTATTACTAATTAAATGTTAAGTTACTCCAATTATGTTTTGAACTAAACTTAGCTTAGTGTACACATGTCATGATTATAGAATAGGTTTACACTCGTCATCGAATGACACCAAATGAATGAGTATAAATGTGTTTTTATTTTAGAATAGGATTGCAAAAATGGGATTTATTTTGCCTTTCAGCCCAAAATACAACGTACATCATTGATCTCTGCTCATCCAATGGTCGGTGGCAGTCACCATCATTTGTAATTATGGCAGGTCCCATTTATTTACTTTGAATTCTATCTATTGGATGACACCGATTGTGTGAGTGGTCACAAGTCATCTGATTGAATGAGTGTACATGTGTCATCTGATTGGATGCTAAAAAACATACACAATCTAAGCCAGAAATTCAACTCTAAATGAGTGTACACGTGTCGTGATTTTGGAATCGGATTGCAAAAATGAGATTTATTTTTCCTTTCGGCCTGAAATACACCATACATCATAATCATTGATCTTTTCTCATACAACAGTCACTGGAAGTCACTATCATGTGTGGCAGGTTGCATTTATTTACTTTGAATTATATTTATCAGACGACACCGATTGTGTGAGTGGGCACTTCACCACGTTTCGTCTGATTGAATGAGTGTACAAGTGTCATGATTTTGGAATAGGATTGCAGAAATGGGATTTCTTTTACCTTTTGGCCTGAAATACATCGTACATTTTTGATCTCTGCTCATCCAACGGTCTCCAGAAATACAGTTACACATAACACCATACGCCAAACATTTATTAAATTTAAATAAGATTAAATATTGAAACTGTCTAATATAAAAATAAATAATTAAATTTAAAATATTGCAATCACAGATAATTGTCTAATACTATAATTATTTATTAATTTATTACTAACCATAATTTATAAAATGCTTTAAACTTTTACAATTCCACATTCGCAGTCACACACATGACACATAATGATAATTACATTTGTTATTGACATGGAAAAATTAAGTTAATACTCTTAAATAAATCACACACATACATTAAACATTGTTACATGTTTTTTGGTTCATAATACATATTATATGATATCACAGATTCACACATCGATTTGGAATGTCAATGGGCATATAATTTATTATTTATTATTTATCATAAGTAAAGTCTAAGGTCTAAGGTCTATAGATTTCTTTAAAAAAATTTCAATTAAACAATATGAAGTCTTCAAATTTATTTACAAAATTGAAATTAAACAATATTTATGCAGACAATCTATTATCTCACACACTGATAGAAAAATTACAATAATTATTAACAGTCGAACAACAAAATTTTCATTAATTATTTCAAAAATTTATATTACTAATATTATAATATACTTTATAATTATAGAGTTTAACAGTTAACTTTAGACTATAGTCGCACCATAAATAGCTACAAAATGGGAAGTATGTTTACCCACAAAATGGGTAGTATCCAGATTCCAAAAAGTTACAAAATTTGTTGCCATAAGGGCACTGGTTGATCATATAAGAAAAAAAAATTAAAAAAAATGAAATGCAGAAAACCATTTCAAGAACATAAACACTAAGGGTCTTCATCTCCATCCATGTCTGAGAAGAATTATCTGTTGAGGATAATCTCCCCGAATTCATCAAGCCACTTGTAGTCTATATCCTCAAAGTCATCGAGGTCAAACCACTTCCACAGGAAGTCCCTCCCCAGCTGGGCCCAATTTTGATCCTGCGTCAACTGCCTTTCATTAAGCTTCAGTAGGAAGGGTTGCCTTTCCACATTTCTGCCTCACTAGATAAGCTTTTCAATTTCATCAACCCAAGGGATACCCAACCCTGGTTCTGCGAAGACAACGACTAGGACGTCATCCACCAGAAATTGATCCTTGAAAACTTTCGGCAACAGCATAAGCATGTCTACCTTCTCTCCTCCGAGGTTGAGATGAGATTCTAGGAAGTGGGACGTAATGTCCTTGCTTACACGGTATCTCTTCTCGTTGTGAATGAACTCATGGACGAGCACCGTCAACACAACATTGTTAATGAAAGATCCCACTTCCTTGCAAACAGAAGTGAGTACTTCGTCTAGTATCCTACCCAAAAAGGGAATTTTCTTATCAGTAGATGTTTTTCTCAACCTAATTGGTGTGTCCATCTCTCCCTAAACTTAAAACCTAAATCTTCAAACTACACAGAAAATTGAAATTCGAGGTCTGAGGCTGAAAGGCAAAAGCAATTTGAAATTAATGAAGAAGCAAGCAAGAATGTCTATTAATAGTCCTGTGAATCCATATCTTCCATATCATTAGGTAAATCATTCCCATTAATGCATTAATGTTGGAGTGTGGGAAATTACTAATATAGCCAGTGGTCACTATACTAATAACCACAGTTTGTACTAGTACAATTTGGTAAACTGTGCGAATTGCCTGATGGCTAAAAAATGTCACTTCCACTCTGACAAGACATTCATTTTGAGAAACTATGCCCGAGATAAAACTCTAGCCATTTATCTACATCAATCAACAGTCTCGAATAATACATTTACAAATTAGGGTTCTAAATAAATAGGTTTAAGGTACATGTCGATGATATCAATGCTCATATTTGATAGTACAATGTACATACCATGTGTAGTTGCCAAATGTACATACCACTTGCAGTTGCTAGTGACGGCAGACAACTCCTCTACCAAAGAGGTGATATTAACTCAATGTTACTGGTAGTTTGGAAATTTTCATTATTATATGTTTTATGTATTTCCATTTGGCATTTGCTAATTTTAGATTTTAGTTTTACTTTAAAGTTTAAAGAATAACTACTTTAAAATTTCATAATTTGGCAGTCGCATAGTCACACATGTGACATGATAGATGCAAAAGTTAAGTTATATTAATGTCAAATAAATAATATTAAATAAATAACATGTTGTCATACATTAACAATTTAACATTTTTTTGGTTCATTTTCAAATTTCACAAATTATAAAATCACATATGTCATGACTCACACATACATATTTTACAATTAAATCCATTAAAACAAGCTGAAATGAAGTTGAAAAGTTTTCATTAATATTTTCTATAAATTTACAATATTTAGAATTTTAGACTTGGAGACTTTCATAGTTTCACTTGAAGTCCTCACAAAACTTTAAAGAAAAAACCTACAACCTACTATAGTGAAAATTTCAAAAATTTTAGGCGGAGGCCATAGGGACACAACACTAAGGATTTTCCCCTCCATCTAAGTAGAAATTTCCAGAGACGACAAGCTCTGTGAATTCATACAACCATCCATAGTCCACCAAGTCATCAAACATAAACCATTTGCGAAGAAAATCCCTACCAATCTGCGCCCATTTCCTATGGTGCATCAACTGCTGAGCATCCAGGTTCAAAAGAAAAGGTTGAATGGCCACATCTTTGTCTGACTCAAAAATCTTGTGTATATCACTTTCCCAAGGGATCCCCACCCCTAATTTTTCATAAACAACACCCTCAATGATGTCACCCAGGAATTCATGTTTGAATAGCTTCCTTAACAGAAGGAGCATATCCACCTTTTGTCCACTGAGGTCCAAAAGAGATGCCAAAAAATGGGATGTAATGTTTGTGTTAACTTGGTACTTATCGATATTTTCCAAAAAGAGACGGCCTAGCACCATCCTCACAGCCTCATTTGTGAAGGCTCCAAACTCCTTGCAAACTGATTCAAGCGTTTGGTTTGAGACTGGGCCCAAAAATGCCTTCTATTCCTCTGTAGATGTGCTTATCAAACAGATAGGAGTGTCCATCTTCAAAAAACAACTACCACAATATATGGAATTATACTACTACAACCTAAAAACCAAAACCAGAGGCAACCTTTCAATCACTAGCAAAGGCACACCCAAACCAAAGGAGAATTGAAGAAGAAGGAAGCATAGATAATCTATAAATAGCCCTTAATTCTTTCTCTAACCTAATTAATTCTTTTGTCCTTCAAAATTTTGTAAATCTTTCATATTAAAAGCACGAGTGTGTGAAACTAGAAATAGCCAGATTTAGTGTCAATGATAAAACATTTCTTTTATTAACAACAACTCTAATACATTATCAACCGTCCACCTAAATAGATTATTAGTTGGCGTTGACCCACATGACGCATTGACAAGTCTCATCTTTTGAAAATCGCCAATAAAATATTTATTTTTCCCATACTTAACAATTGATTAGCCAAAATAATTTTTTTTTTTCAAAAGGCACATAAATTCGCCAGCACAAATAATTTTTTCCCCTTCAACAAAAAATCATTTGCCTCATATATTACAATGTATTTACTTCAAAATAATAAATTTGCCTCACACAATATATATTTCCCCACATTAATGTATTATTCACGGGGAATTTATGGAATTTTCATTGGGCAAGGAAAAAATCGCCTTCACCTTTATATTATTTTCCTAATTTGCAAAAAAAATTCGCCATCATCAAGAAAATTTTTCCCCTAAATTAATGTGCGATTTGCCAGGATTTTACACTTTTTCTTAGGAGGGGGTTTCTTAAAGTTATCCCTGGGTGGGGCGACGACTAGCCTTAATGTGGATATGGGTCCTTTGTCTACCTCTAGTGGGTGGTCTCCTACTAGGGGTCCTTTCCATGTCTCTAAATCTATTTCTGTCACTGTGGATGCAAAGGTAGAGGATGATATTGACAATAATGCGGCAATGTTTTTTGATTATGTTGTCATTTTTTGGTTCAAGGGTTTTTGGCCCAATCTCTCAGATTAGCATGGTCAAATTTCTAGTCAATGGGAACCCTTTCTTTCTATTATAGTCAATATTTTTCCTTTTCCTAAAATTTTTTTATTGCAAATTTGGTATTGGCTGAGAACAGAAAAAAAAATTTGTGTCATCCTTTTTTTAGTTGGGAAGGCAAATTGATGCTTATGATTAAACCCTGGCATTCTGATTTCAACCCTCTATCTGAAAAGTTTAACAATATTCCAATCTGGGTTCGGCTTCCCTATCTTCCTCTTCATTTTTGGTTGGACTCTCTTCTGGAGGTAGTGGGTAATACTCTTGGGTATTATTTGATGGTAGATTAAGATTCACATGTTATTCTTCATTCTACCTATGCCCGTGTTCTGGTTGATTTGGATGTGTCCAAGGGGCTACCTGCTGAAATTTTAATTAATTCTTCTAAGGGTAGCTGGATCCAAATGTTGGATTATGAAGGGACCCCCTTCAGATGTAGAAGATGTTTTAAAATGGGTCATGTGGTGACTCATTGTGGGTTAGAGAGATTAAAAAGTCTACTTCTTAGGGGAAAGTCATTTCTCCTAAACGTTATATGGTTGAGAAGGGTTCTTCTCAGTCGAGTTTCTCCAGAGTGATTTTAGTGGTTTCTTCTCACAATGGGGATTATGGGACAATAGGTGTTGTTGGTTTTGTTCCTGTTGTGTCTCATAATACTATTGGATCTTATAGGCTTTTGGTGGTGGTGGTTGTGTTGGTCCTACTATAAATATTTTTTGTGCTTCCTCGACAGTTGTTTCTATCCTTGTTTCTTAGGTTGATATTGGAAATATCTCTAGTTCTATTTTGTATGTTGAGGGTTCCTCCCCTTTGGCTTTTGTGACCCCTTCTTTTGAAGGGGTCACTAAGTTGGGTTATGTTTCTCGTTCTACACCTGTTATGTCTCAAGATTATGTTGCCTCTGATAGAGCATTAGATGCTTTTCTTGCTGAGGGTATTTCTTATATTTCTCGTATTGTTAATTTCCCTATCGATGGTTCTATAGTTATTGTTGGTGCTCACCTTGCACTAGATTCTTTGGATTGGCAAGATGTTGCTGAAAAGGTGGAAGAGGGATGGATTACAGTAAAAGGTAAAAAATCAAAGACTCATGTGTCCTCTTTTTAGATGATTGTTCGATCACACAATAGGAGGGGAAATTTTTATTCTTAATAGTCTTTTGGTGGTGGGTGTGGGGCTAGAGTCCTCTCTAATCCTTTCTTTTCTTTCTAGTCATATGTTGGTCTCTTTATCCAACTTTTATCTCAGGTTGTGGGAGCCTGTTGGTTTTTCCCTCATTTTTTGGTTGTTGTTTGTCTGCTGGCCTTGGGATGGCTTCAGCCTGTTGTTCTACAAATGCATTATTTGTTGCAGTGTCTCATCATAGTGCGCTTCAAGATCCCCCTCAAAATATTCTTGTAATGGGTTTTGGAGGCCCATCAAAGCCTACTTTTCTCCTAATAAAAATATCCCCTTTATATGATGATATAGGAATTTCACTTAACTCTGAATATCTTTTAGATCTTATACAACCAATAAATTTTTTGTAGTTATTGCACCAAAAAGGAATGGTGAGTGATCAGACTATAGGTTCTCATGATGTGTACAAGGAAATTAGAAGCTAACATAGTCAATGATAAATTATGATGTGTTCGTGTATCCTCTAGTTTCAATTGTTGTTGCGAGAATTTGGTTGCAAACATATATAATTAAAAATAATGGCAGCTTTATATTTAAAGACCAAAAAATAAATGAAACCATTCTCATGTATTTGTAGCTTGTTATAGAAACAAATGTTAATTTATTGAATCATTTTTCCAAAGCAAAGAAAAAAGAACTATGGTTATGCAGTCAAGATTGGAGGGTCCAATAATGTAATGTCCAAACTTGGAGCCAACAATAAAAACAACAGCAAAAGCACAACAACAACAGATGTAATAACTTATATTATCTTTGAAACTCAATTACATGCAACATGTCAAGTTGTAAGGCCTTCCCAATTATGTCCAATACATCAACGAATTCAATAAGAACTCGTAGGATCCAAATTCACCACCCTACCCTACAGCTAACTCGACGAAACCAGATCTAAACTTGTGCTTGCAAGCCACCAAGCAATCTTACAAGTTTCTCTGTACTGTCTACTATCAAATTTTTCCCTTACTTATTCTGCTTCTACTCCTAAAATTCTACCTACATAGTCCTTATATACAACACAGCCACAAGTCAGCTTCACAAAAAATATTAAATGACATTCGCTCCAATACAATCCATGATGAATCATATTAAATGACCCAGTCAGCTGCAAAAACAAACAATAAATAAATAGCAGAAATCACCAAATCAGATTTAGTTCCACACAAGATCCAATGCATCAAATATTCACACCTCATAACTCTGCGTGATCCAAAAGACCCCCTCAAATCATGGATGTAATCTCTGCCTAATCCATAAAATCCAGTCAGTGAACTCATCAACTGAGACCCCCAAGTTGGTACCGAACACAAACAAAGCCACCGAGCTCGTTTGGTGAATCAACACTGCCAACAGACACTAAGTTTATTCGGTGAAGAAAAACATTCCTTCCACCGAGAACCGAGCATGAAAATGAGCAATAACAACCAGACATCAATGATCTTTTCAAACTCACCTATCGCACACCAAACCAAACTTAAAAATATTTTTGGTCGACATAGGATAGCCATCTTCCCTAGGATGCTCCTACATCAGACACCCCAGGTGTGAAAATATATTCTAGCAACTCCATGAACATCTTCTGGGATTCATCACATAGATCCCAAATCGATTATTGATATACATGTCCTCCGAGTCTTTAACCAATACACCCATGCCTAGGTTCTTCTTCTTCTTTCTCTTACCACTAGCACTCTCTGAAGTGTCTTCAGATCTCTGAACCTTAATGCCTACACCAACCCTTGTAGTCATCTCAGATTTTCTACTAATGCTCAAGTTCCTCCTTCCTTTGTCTTCATCCTTTAATGGAATCAAAATAAACTTATGTCCATCTTTCAGGATAGTAAAGATGTTCCTCTTAAAATCAAGAATAGCTTCTCTATCATACTTCCAAGCTCTCCTAAGTAAAACATGACAAGAACTCATCTCCACAATGTCACATAATACTTCATCCTTATAAGAATCAATGTGAAAACTTAACATGCATTGCTCCTCCACCTCTACTGCATGATATTCTTGTAACCAACTTATCCTATAAGGACAAGGATGTTTCAACCTCCTTAAATAAGCTTTTGAACCATCTCCTTAGAAACCAATTCACTTGTACATTTGAGCCCTTTTTCTATGGCTATGCATTGCAATTCTTACACTACCCCGTTGACCAAGTGAAATAGAGAGGTGTTGTAGTTTTCTTGTCAGAATCACCCAAGGCTAGCACATCCATCATTATTGTGATGGTCAACTACAATGGATAACATGTCATTGTTACACATTATTAGTATCACAATTAAGATTGGTATGCGATGGACATGTTGTACATGTGATGTCGAGCTGTTAGATTATTCTGACATCCCGACGTCGCATGTAGTGTGTTGGCATTGGATGTCCTCTAACTACCGTCGCAATTGCGATGGTATGCTATAGTTAAAAAATATATATATATCATATGTAGTGAGACCTTAAAATATTAAGATTCTCTTTGTTTCAAGAATAGCTTAACATTCTCTACTTAATAGGGCCAACCACGTGAAGGTGGAAGCTCATCTGGCCCCTCCTAGGAGCCTCTTATGACCCTTTACGACACTTTAAGACCTCTAAGATGTATTCTTAGGGATAGTAAAGGGTCATAAAGGGTCATAAGCGGTTCTGGGATACAACAGCTGAGAAACATAAATGTAGGCATCATGGTCACAATTTTTTGGAGACACAACATAATTGAGTGGTATACCTAGACGATGCAACACAACCACTACTCCTCCAATTCCAAGTTGATACTGCAGGATCCAAAAACCATAGATAAGGAATAACTTTAGAGAGAGAAGGAGGAGGGCCATAATGACCAAAATAATATAGGGACCCTGTATTATTTTGGTCATTACGGCCCTCCTCTTCTCTCTAAATTTATTCATTACCTATGATTTTTTGATCCCGCAGTGTCAACTTGGAACCGGAGGAGTAGTGTTTTTTTTTTATTGTCTGGGTATACCATTCAATTATGTTGTGTCTCCAAACAATTGTGACCATGATATCTACATTTATGATTCTCAGCTGTTGTGATATCTACATTTATGTTTCTCAACTGTTGTGTTTATGTGCATGTTCTTTATGTGTTTGGCTTCTCTCCCTCACATCCAAAATAAGATTTTCCTGGACTCTAAATCGAGAATGCACATGTAGCTGCATAGAATATATGTTGTTAGAAGGCCCAAATGGGCAGAAATTCAATGTACAATTATGGTCTTGTATAGATAAACTGGAACTGGAATTTCAGCAAGGCTGGGTAAAGTTTGTGCATCATTATGAACTGAAGATGGGGAATTTTCTAGTGTTCAAATATGTTTCAAAATATTTTTTTAAAGTGAATATATTCGATACAATAGCTTGGGAGAAAAATCAAACAAAAAGGAAATTCTCCAAAAATATAGAGCTTTTTTAAGACGATAAAACTATTTCTTACCAAGAAATCACGATTTCCTTTCTGTTTGATTTTTCTCACAAGTTGTTGTATCAAATATATTCACTTTAAAAAAATAGTTTGAAACATATTTGAATGCTATAAAATTCCCCATCTTCAGTTCATAATGATGCAAAAATTTTTCCCTGCCTTGCTGAAATTCCAATTTCAGTTTATCTATACAAGACCATAATTGTACATTGAATTTTTGCCCCTCGGAAAACACTTCTTCTCAGCACTATTATAAGATTTCATTTCAGCTTCAACCTCTTTCTTTTCTTTGTTAGGTAGTTCCTCATATTTTTTTACACTGTGTATTATGCATTTAAATTCAATTACATGCTTTCTTTGCATACCATACGTTCAATTACATGCTTTCTTTGCATATCATACCAATTGAAGTTGCATCAACATGAATGAAGCTCAAAAAAATTATAATAATCTACCATCCACCTATTCAATTCTATGATGAGTACAAACCTACACAACCAATTCCAAAATAAAACAAGAGTTGGAGTGTAGCATAGTTCCTGCCAAGTGCAAGCAAGGTGGTTTTTCCAGATAGAGATGGTTTTACAAGATAAATGCATCTGTTTTATTATGGTTATAACCCAATATCAACAAGCAAATTACAAGAATATAAACTAAATTTAGTCAAATTCCCTGGCTTCAAATATAGCCAAACCACTCACAGATTCCTTCTTCTGGTAATATTATTGAAGAAAAAATAGTGAAGTTGTCAACTGATGATGTCAAGTATGACTTGAAGAGATAGACAATGTTCATTTTTATTTCTCGCTTCCTATATTTGGGGCATTTGATGCTTCAAGTGAATTTAGGGTGCAATTTTTATTTTTTTGATGTTTGATCTTGTATAGAATCAACTAATGCAAACAATCCACTAGGACATTAATAATACGTCACCAAATATCTTCACAAAAATCTATAACTTTGGAATTCATAAAATAAGAGTTTAGAGGAAATGTTCCACTAATTTATAGAATATTCATATGGGTGGAATGAAAGATGTATTTTCAGAGAAGGTATATGCACAAGTGACAAACATGAAGATTTGACCAAGCATAGCTGGGAGATTGACCCATCAACAAATGGACTTGTGATGATTTTATCACAATAGTACATCTCTTGTTGGGTAAGCTCCCAGTATTACTTAGGTAAATCTGCATGTTCATCACGTGTGCATATACCTTCTCTAATAAACTCTTATATACAGGTGAAGATTGTATATTTTGTATAGGTTGTGTGTGTGTGTGTGTGTGTGTGTGTGTGTGTGTGTGTGTGTGTGTGTGTGTGAAATCATTTGAATAGTGAACTCAATGCTAAAGAGAAAAAAGTATGATGTCAAAAAGTATAAAATTTCATGCCTTGAAATTTTATAACATAGTTCCTTAGCAGCTTCCATATGAAGATCAAAAGTCTTCAAGCTTCCAAATCAAGCTCGAGCTTCACAACAGAAGAGCAGTGCAAAGTGGAAACTTTCCTATTTTACCACATTTAGGGCCCTCTTTTACCATGCTTTATGAGCTTTATGTTTTTACCATGATTTATGAGCTTTATGTTTTTACCATACTTTATGAGCTTTATGGCTTCCAACAATTTGATTTGGATTCTTAAAGACCCTACAAATCCCTCTACCACCACACATAAAATGGATCAACCTTTTTTTGTCTTCTATAAGGTGATTTCTTCCAATTTTTTGTCAATTGAAGTCTTCTACATAGGGAAATTGATGGATGTATAATCATTCCTCAAGCTCCAAAATGACCAAAACCAACTTGCAACCAATTTTCAAAAAAAATTCATTGCAAATGAAAAAATTTTCATGACAACATGACAACTTTTACATCTTTTCATCAAATGACCCAAAAACATCAAGAATGGTCATATATGGTCACTAATAGCCAAGTTTCAGAAGATTATGGATGAATGCAAACATCCATAAGTATACAAATTTAAAACAGTAAGTGTATTAATGTATGATCTAATAGCAGCAACCTCATTGATCATTACCTTTGACTCCTCCATCATTATATAAGAGATAACTACCTACAACTATATTTCATAATTCCTTCTTTGAAGTCATAGGTTAGTTTAAAATGAAGAAAGTATACAAACACACCAATTTAATCCTAAAACATCATATAACTAGAATTAATGAAATCTCACAAATGTGTAGATTATACTACATACCATTGTATTATATATATCAAGTATCATTATGATTTTACACCATATATTTAGTCTTAATAAAATCTTATAAAACAACATAAAACTAACCCAAAATACTTCAAAAGACGTAGATTTTCAAGCTCATCAATAGTAATGAAACATGATCCTAAATTTTATATAGAGAGTTTGGACTTTGAAGGGGTAAAATACATATTAATTTTGATGTATATTTTCTTGCAGTGGATCGTAAGAGAGGCCCTAATGATCATGCTAAACAAATCCCTGAATGATATCATGAGACTACCAATCAAAGTGACGCTCAAAACTATTGATCTTATCACCTACAAATTGGTTAAAATGGTCTTTCAACATCAAAGTGTTTAATGTTTGAATAGAATGAGTATTTTTTTTGAGGTATTGATGTTTCCATTGATATAAACAAGTTCTTGTTGTCATTAGTGACTGATTGTTACAAATGTTATCAAGTTTTCTATGTAGTGGTAGTGAGAGAAATGTTCTATTTATGAACACTTGGAAGAATTGTCTAAAGATCATTGCATCACTTCCATTGTCAATCTTAATATAATATCATTTCAATTGAACATTTCATTTCAAATTTATCCTCTTTCCTACTAAGGGTAATCTCTCTTTTTCGTCATCATTGTTGTAGTGGACCAATAATTTCATCTATATATTTTAGTAACACATCCTAGCATACTTGACCAATAATTTCAGCTCTATATGTTCATAACACATTTCTTTCTAGATCAATACTTCTATTATAGATTTCTATATTCTGTGTTTATCTATTTACATCAATACTTTTTGAAGAGGCAAGATTACACAAAACAACAACTTTCTTACTTTGGATCCACAACAAAAGGGGCAACATGGAGAAGATTCAACATGTAGATTAATTGGTTTTTTCTTGGTCCCTTAGACCACTAGTCTTGTGGACATCATTAAAATTCCTTCATTCAATAATGCAGACTAAAGGCACATGTGGTAATGTTGTGGTGTAACCAATGAAGCTCATTAAAATGGTTAAACTAATTACTATATGGGATGGTGTAAACTCTTTTGATCATAAATATTTTGATCATGTTTCACAATTATTTTTCCTTCCATTTTAAATTCTATAACTTTTATGAGTCTTAATGTGAGGCTAGATAGTGGATTCTAAAATTTTTGAATCAACTTTTATATTTTATGTTGCAACTAGATGAATTTGGTATGTGCCAATCAGGTCTTTGTATTCAGGACCTTCCAAATTTTTCATTGTAGTTAATTCCAATAATTATCATAGGTTTCACAGTGTTTGGATCATCCTTAGGCTTTCTTGCATCTGTGTTCTGATTCTATTCAACTTTCACTTATGTTTTTGTCCAATTTTTCTTTTATGGTGTATGTGTGAGCATGCCTGAAAATATTTCATTACTCATACATTTGATAAACTATGAAGTTGGTCTGGTTGTCTCAATCAAATTGATGGAGGACATTATTCATGATTTAGTTCAAATAATGCTTCAGTAATTATGTGGCTTTTGGTCCTAAAAATTTTGAGGCATCAATAGGTGAGGAAATACAGACCCTATTGAAAAAATGCTTCACATCATGTAAGCTCTATTATCAACTTATCTGTAACAGTGACTCCAAACTTTGAAATAATTTATAACTTACAAAATCTTCTCACAGACATCTTAGAGTAAGAGCTTCCTCTCTAGGTTTCTAAATTTCTAAAATCTAGGGGATGCATATCCTTATAAAAATTCACTCAGACAAATATTCAAACATTAACTAGAGATCCTTTTGATTTCATTTAGGTTATTCATGAACTCTTAATGGACATGAATGGTATCCATCAATAAACGTCCCCAAATGCAATGTTTGATATTGCATCTCCTGCAATGTGCAAGTTTCAACTTTTTGAAAACACTTCCCTTTATGTATTTAGGAGTTGAGCATATTTTGGACATGAAAAACAATCTATAGCTGATTTCAGTGTCAATAGATGATTTTGAAAATCCAAGAAAAATCATATGCAGGAGCGATATTCTTGCAAGAATTATCTGGTACCACTAGGCAATATAATATTAAACTAATTTTTTTCTTTTTCCTTTTTCCTTTTTCCTTTTTCCTTTTTCCTTTTCTTTTTCTTATAGACTTTAATTGGTTTCAGCATTTGAAACCCTACTATGGCTTTATGAAATTCTTGGTGTGATGCCATAGTCAAACTATTAATAATGGTCCTTTCGTAGGTTTTCGATATAGCAACATTCAAGGATTTAGATCAGTTAAAGCAATTTTTGGCAATATCCTTTCTCCACCAATATTTTGTGATAATTTTCTTTTTCATGGAAAGTTCTTGACTAGAAAGATCATGTATCTCTATTCAATTCTTAGAGATGCCTCATTTCAATTTGGTTTGTTCCATCTTTAGTTCTTAATTTTGACATTCTTAAAAAGTGTTGGTTGGGCTCTCTATGGAAACATGATTCTTAGCTTTTCTATTTTCTTGTTAGAATATTGGAAGGTTTATTCTTTTGACTAGTTGTTATAAACCTTTACCACATCGTTGGAACAATACTTTTATGCTTTTAGTCATTACTGAATGGAACTAGAGGTATAGAAAATACTTTCTAGATTAATCATTGAGGAGATGTATATGCAAGTAAATTTATTACTTAAGGTTATAGAAAATTATAAACAATAAAACATAATTTAACATGAGGTTTATGTATGGAAAATATCCTCATGAAATGGTCATAAACAGGGAGTACCACATAGTGAATATCAACAAATAAATAAATAAAGAGAGATCAAACACTTCACACAATGCCTTGAAGGTAATAGCAACGATGACCTAGCTCTCAAAGCTTGTGGGTCATCAATCATTCCAAATGAAAAGATGTAAACAATGCCAATATTAAACAGTGATCTCATAAACAATGCATGATGACCTAGCTTGTAACCCACGAGCCATCAAAACATTTCCTCATGAAATGGTCATAAATAGGGAGTACCACATAGTGAATATCAATTAAAAAAAATAAAGAGAGATCAAACACTTCACACAATGCCTTGAAGGTAATAGCAAAAATCCCCTAGCTCTCAAATCTCGTGGGTCATCAAGCATTCCAAATGCAAAGATGTAAACAATGCCAATATTAAACAGTGATCTCATAAACAATGCATGATGCCCTAGCTTACAGCCTGTAAGCCATCAAGATATTTCCTCATGAAATGATCATAAGCGGGGAGTACCACATAGTGAATATCAACAGAAAAACAAATAAAGAGCGATCAAACGCTTCACACAATGCCTTGAAGGTAATAGAAATGATGCCCTAGCTCTCAAAGCTCGTGGGTCATCAAGAATTTCAAATGCAAAGATGTAAATAATGCCAGTATTAAATAGTGATCTCATAAACAATGCATGATGCCCTAGCTTTTAGCCCGCTATCCATCAAGACATTTCTTCATGAAATGATCATAAACAGGGAGTACCACATAGTGAATATCAACAGCAAAACAAATAAAGAGAGATCAAACACTTCACACAATGCCTTGAAGGTAATAGCAACGATGCCCTAGCTCTCAAAGCTTGCGGTTCATCAAGCATTCCAAATGAAAAGATGTAAACAATGCTAGTATTAAAAAGTGAGCTCATAAACAATGCATGATGCCCTAGCTTGTAGCCCGTGAGCCATCAAGAAATTTCCTCATGAAATGATCATAAATAGGGAGTACCACATAGTGAATATCAATAGAAAAAAAATAAAGAGAGATCAAACACTTCACATAATACCTTGAAGGTAATAGAAACGATGCCCTATCTCTCAAAGCTTGTGAGTCATCAAGCATTCCAAATGCAAAGATGTAAACAATGCCAGTATTAAATAGTGAGATCATAAATAATGCATGATGCCCTAGCTTGTCACCCACGAGCCATCAAGACATTTACTCATGAAAAGATCATAAAGAAGGAGTACCATATAGTGAATATCAACAAAAAAACAAATAAAGAGAGATCAAACATTTCACACAATGCCTTGAAGGTAATAACAATGATACCCTAGCTATCAAAGCTCACGGGTCATCAAGAATGTCAAATGCAAAGATGTAAACAATGCCAGTATTAACATTCATATTGTTCCATTAAATAAACAAATGCCATCAAAATTAAATTTAGTTAATGAGAAGACAAAGCTCGAATGCCTACCTCAAGTCATGGCTGCCATATACCAAGATTACAATCTTCCACAGTTAGGGCCCTCTTCGCGCACAAGAGTATGCAATCACAAAAATTAGAAATGAGCCTTTCTTTTTATTTTTTTTGTCTATAATCACATGGGTGTTGAAATTACAATCGTACAATATCTATTACGATAGCATCGGGGGCACTTCAAAAAAACAAAAAAATTAGACACAAATGGTAGTGTCGTCAAAAATTGGCATCAAAATTTGACCCCAAATGTTGTAGTGATCTATCAGTACTTCCTCCATCAACAATCACCTTACAACATTTACCACCAAACTTACACACGGTCCTGAATAAACTCTTCCTCTAACAAGAATCATTTTCTTTCGTGGGCAGAAATGTTCTTCTAAGTAAAAGATTCACACCTTCCACCTTGGGTTCATTCTCTGCAACTTCATTCACCACTGCATTTCAATGACTACCAACCTTCCTATCTGCATGGGAACATTCAAATTACCAATTTCCTTCTTCACCATAGTTATAACAGGTACCTCTTAATACACCTCTACTTGCCTTTCTCCTCAGTTCAATAGGTTTAAGTTCCTCCCCAACTCTCAGTTTATCCTTTACGAATTGCTCTTTCTTCTCTTTCCCTTGAGAGTTACCTCGATGTCTCCTTTTAAACTTATATTCTTCCTCCAATGCTTATTGATAAGAATCCTCAACCAAACTAATATTCAACATGACAATCTCATTCTAGATATTGAATCTGAGACCATTAACATATCTTGAAACATTTTCCTTAGAAATCTCCCTATGTCAAGATCTAATATTTAGCTTGTAAAAATCCTTGGTATAGTCTTTCACACTAAGATCTTTCTACTTCAAATTCTACAACTTCTTAAACAACTCAAGTTCATAGTCAATATGTATGAACTTAGCTTTCAATCTTGTCACCATTAACCTCCACCGAGTGATTTTCATCTCACCTTCTTCCTCCCTATCTCTTTGTAACTCTTTTCACCATAAGGAAGCATTTCCTTTCAACTTAGTTTGTGTTAACCTCAATCTAAGAGGATCACCAATATATCTTCCAGGTCAAAGTAGTCTTCTAATTCTCTGATCCAATAAATCAGGTCCTCAAGGTTCAACGTACCTAAAAAATTAGAAACTTCCATCCTATGACATGTATTCAACCGAGCCATAGATCTCTCCAACCGATCATCTCTGTCATCTCTACTATGTCAAGCACCTTCGGTAGAAGCTTTAAAATCTTTGGCAGCTTCCTCATAGCCATCCTCTGTTCTAGAGTTCCTCTAGGAACCAGTAATATCCCTCATGATTTCAGCTACCATCTCATTCTTCACCGCCATTATCTCAGATCTAATCCTTTCTATCACTTTTGATTCTACCTCATCAGAGAGATCTGCAATCGCCCTAGGGTCCAATAATCTTGGAGGCATCTTCCAGTATTTTAAAAAACCCTCTGCAAAAAATCCTAACTGACCACCTTGTGATAACCCTCGAATTGTTTGCAAGTCATATCGCAACCTGCCACCTCACACAAATAGTCAGATAGGTTTCACAAGTCTAGGAATATAGATATGTAACCAATCTCCATGAAGGAATGAACTAGATCAACTTCGCTCTGATACCACTTGATGCAGTCACGCTCGAAGGATCCAATAATGGACTATCCAAACTTGTAGCCAACAATAAGAACAACAGTGGAAACACAATTAAAACAACAACAAATATAACAACTTATATCAACTTATATTATCTTTGAAACTCAATTAAATGCAACATGTTGGGCTATAAGGCCTTCCCCGTTACATCTAATACATTAACAAATTCAAAAAAATCTCACAAGATCCAACTTCACCAGCCTACCATATAGCTAAGTCGAAGAAACTAGATCTAAACTTGTACTTGCAAGCCACCAAGCAATCTTACAAGTTTCTCTCTTACCCACTTACTATTGTCTACTATCAACTTTTTCCCTTTCTTCTTATGCCTATGCTCCTAAAAGGCTACCTACGCACTCCTTATATATAACATAGCCACAAGTCAGCTTCACAAACAAATATTAAATGACATTTGACCCAATACAATCTATGATGAATCATATTGAATGACCCAATCAGCCACAAACAGACAATAAATACATAGAAGAAAGCACCAAATAAGATTTAGGTCCACACTAAATCCAATACATCAAATTTGCACGCCTCAAAACTCAATATAATCTGAATGACCCCCTCAAATCATATATGCAATCTCTAATGTCTTCCCAATCCATAAAATCTAGTCGGTGAACTCATCAACCAAGACCCCCAAGTCGATAGCGAGCACAAACAAAGCCACTAAGCCCGTTCGATGAATCAACACTGCCAATAGACATTGAGTCCATTCGGTGAAGCAAAACACTCCTTCCACCGAGAATCAAGCACCAAAACAACCGAGAACAACCAGACTCCACCAAGCTCTACAAACTCACCTACCGAGCACCAAACAAAACTTAAACATATTTTTGGTCGACACAAGATTGCCAGCTTCCCTAGGATGCTCCTGCATCATATGATAGTTAGCATTGTTTACCATGAATCAATAATAAATACTCCTAAGCAAAGATATTACCCTTTAGGAACACTTGAATAGCATATGTAACTCATACCAAATGACTATACAAGGAACAAAAGGTACAATGTATTGTTAATAATAACATCTCTGTGGTTCATTAGGTTCATTATTCTTATGTAGATGATTCTATTAAAATAATATAATTCATTAACTTTTTTGGTTATTAAATTTACTTTCCTCATGGCTTGGCAATGTAGAAATTACAAATATATTAGAAATACATGATTCTACTACCAAATAAAAGAAGTGAACTTTTTACAATGACAATGCATCCAACATCAAATTTCGTGGTGCTCTCATTGTTTAATTTTAGTAAGTATTCTTTATCTGTACTTATATTTTTTATAATATTTCAATGTAGGTGTCTTTGAAAGTACCAATGGTAGGTAAAAGTACAAACTAGTATCACACTTTTATAAAGGAAAAGGCTAACATAATCAAAACTATTCAATTTTGATGCAATAAAAGTGACATTTCTAGTTTGAATTTCGAGATGATGCAAACTAATGAAATGCTTAAAATTTGATGAATTTTATGTCTATTATTTTAAAACAAAATTACCAAGAATTGATATGTTTTTTAATTGTTGAAAATCAAGGGGTCTAGTTCCCGCCAAAAAAAAACAAATGTAAATGAACTTATTTTTTTCTATATTTCAACATCCCAAATAGATGACATATATAACCAATGAATGAAAAATAAAAAAAAAATAGTTTTCAATGTATATTTTCTTCCATATAATATCCAAAGTTTGACATGTACCTGAATTTTTTAGTTTTCATCTCCCACCATATTTTCTCTATAAAATGTATCTTAATCAAAATATATATACATACATTTGTGAATACGACTCTCCTCTAGTGATCCATATATTTTTAAAAAAATTTAAATATAATTTTTTATTTTTTTATTTTTTCAAATCACCCTCTTCTTAAATACTAGAATACTCACCTGTAGTAATTTTTAATTAAAATATATTAAATATAATCAAAATGCTATAAAAAATTATATGAACAAATTCTTGACTCCAAGATCTACAAAGGGGTATTTTTATTTTTTTTCATAAATCAAATTTTGAACAAGAAATTTGTTGTATAATTCAGAAGTTTCTATTTTCTAAGGAATTTGATGGTGTGGCTGCTACTTGGGATTCCACCTAGGAGGTTCTGACCGAAGTTGTTACGGTCAAAACTATTCCAGCTGAAACATTTTTGGTTGAAACTGTTTTAGGTGAAACCCCATGAGTAAATACCTACCATTTATTTTTTCATCTAATATATTTAGCTTATATATACTCATGGGATTTCGATCAAAACAGATTCATCCAAAACTATTTCAATCGAAACCCATGTTCCACACGGCCTCCAGGCTGCTGCCACATGGGTTTTTCCAAAACCCTTCTAGCTAGAATGATTTTGACTGAATTGTTTCGACCAAATCTATTCTATTAGACCAAAGTGCGACACAGATGTGTACATTGGATTCATACGTCATAGAGAAAACATTAGAACCAAATATATTTTTCGTGAATCTAGGATTTCTCGATAACATTGATGTATTTGTACATAATGACATTGATTTGATAGGATAGGTGATAACATTGATGTATTTGAACATGATGAAATTGATGTAGTTTTATTGATGGTATACATTTTATTCATACATGAGGACATGGGTAAACATAAGGACATG
This sequence comes from Thuja plicata, assembly GCA_018584345.1. NCBI lineage: Eukaryota > Viridiplantae > Streptophyta > Pinopsida > Cupressales > Cupressaceae > Thuja > Thuja plicata. The sequence continues at coordinate 325,072 of MU225319.1, forward strand.
AGATATTTTTTTCCTATTTAGAGGACAAATTTTATACATGTAGATCACCATGACCTAATTTGTGAGGCCAAATTTAATATGTATATATTTTATACCATTTGATTATAATGATAAATAAAATTTTGTGATGATTTCTTTTAAAATAATATATGACTATGATTGTTAATGAATGTCACCTCTATGTGTAATGTTGTTTATGATTATCTTAAACATAATATAGTTGTAGTTACAAATAATACAGACATGTTAGACTACAAATTTTAAGTTTGTTCATAAATGCTAACTTTATGTATAATTATAATTATGATTATATACCTCTAAAAATTATTATGGTTAAGGTTATCCTAGGTTCATTAAAGTTGTTCTAGGATTATTACGGTTGTCCTAGGTTAATTAGGGCTACTCTAGACTCGTTGCAATTGTCCTAGGTTCATCAAGTTTGTCCCAGATTCATTAGGATCATCATAGGTTCATCTAAATTAAGATGTTAAACAAATACATATGGATAATAATGAAGGATATATATACACATATATTCTAATTCTAGAAATTATATTATAATCCTAAAATCCCTCTTAGGAATTCATTTGAAGAAGGCAATTTTGCTTACTAACTTTAGAGTCGTAAATGGTTCGATTCATGCAATGTCTGTAGATATACTTAAACATGTTGGCAAGTGGGATTCAAATTACATACCATTCATATTACCCAATCTCTTTTTGTTAATATAAGGTTCACCAATTGTGGAAAATTCTGATTATTTTTTTGACTCCATAAGAGAGATTAAGAAAAGTAAGATTAGGGTATGGCACTAAGTATTCAAGCTAGTTCGAAGGCAAAATGAGACCATGCCTAGGATAAACCTACCTAAGTGTATATATTGGCATTGATAGTTTATACGCAGGGTAAATAGAAGAAGAATTAGGGCCCATTGCAACTTTTCATTAAATGCCTTTAATTATTTTTGTATTAGTAGAAAAATTTCTACCCTAATAAAATTGCTTTAAGTCTTCACAATTTGAGGTAGGTTTTTATACAAGGGTGTCATATTACCCTATAGGTTTAAGTACATCATTTTTAAGTTCTATAGATGTTGAGAAACAATCCATCAAAGTTTGAATTTTTTTATACATAGGGCACTTAAGGGATAGTGTCACTGGGGTATGACATTGAGCATTTGCATCATTTGAGAGGAAAGAAAGGACCATTCTTAGTTTGAAACTAACTAACCATACATGTTACCATTAAATATTGTGCCCACAAAATGTCAAAGTATAATAATTAGGCTCTATTGTAACTTTTAATTGAATGACTTACTATTTCTGAATAAACCAAAAAATGGTCTTCCTAAGAAAACTACTCCGAGTTTTGAAAATTCAAGATATAATATTGTAGAAGGACCTCACATTATCTTTAGGTTTAAATATATTGTTCACAAGCACCATGTATATGGAGAAACAATCTATCAAAGTTTGACAATTATTTCCACTAATGCAACATAAGTGATAGTGTTGCTTGGATATAACATTGTGCATTTAGGTAAGTTGGGAGGACAATGATGAGCATGCTTTGGGTAAACAAACTAAACTAGACATTTTGGCACTAACATTAAACTTTTTTGTAACTTTTCTTTAAATACGTTTGATGGTTTTTAAATTAAGGAAAAAAATGTTCGACAAGATAACCACTTTGATTCTTGACAATCCAAGATAATTTATTATAGAGGAGCTTCATGTGAGCCTATAGCTTCAAGTATATTGCTTACAAGTTCCATAGATTTCAAGAAATAGCTTGTCAAAATTTGATAATTTTTTGCACTTAGGACATGTAACCAATAACATTGCTAGATAATGTTGTTGCATGTTTAGGCAAGTTGGGAGGAAAAAAAGGAGTATCCCTAGGGTGAACAAACCTAAAAAAAAAGTGTTGGTATTGAGATTTCATACAATGACTTGTCCTTCATCATTACTTATCCTCTATCTTTACTTAGTATAACTAACCATACTTATTACATCAGACATAAACAAAAAAAATTGTGGCCTAAATATGTAAAAGTGCATTGGAGGTAGAACATGAAATCAAATCCCTTTTTTTACTTGTCATTTGCCATTACTAAGAATCCATGCTATGCTTAATAACAATACTAATGTGGTCTCTAAATTTGGTGAAGTTTCCTGAGGAAACAATATTTAATACTTAAGATTTAGATGGAACACCAATTGTCATTTATAAGTTCTATAGAAGCGTAACATCATTAAAATAATATAATATTTTATTGTTCATTATTTAACCATTGTAAATTTATTATAAATTCAAGATTAAAGTTTCAAAGTACAAACACATGCACATGAGGAACAAATTATATCAAATCCGAGCTTTTATATATCAAATTGTAAAATAATTATGTATATCCATATAGAAAAATGGAATAAATGCCAGCTAAAATAAAGTTTTAGAAAATGTAGCATCTACAATCTTGAAATATATACAAAACATACATGCTAAATAGAAATATATTAATCGCAAAATATCTACAAGTGAAAACTATATTCCTTTTATCACATCCTAAACTGTGACAACAGATTTGTAAACGTTTGATATCTCTATTCGAAGAGAGGAGAAGCCTTTATACAATGCTAGAAAGAAAATTACCAATTATAGTTATCAACCGGTATTTCAAGTAGAAGAGTTATACAAGACAATTTAATATGATGACGCTAGATTGAATGATTTCTTTGATTTGATATAATCAAGACTACAAAAGTGGGATACAATCTTGCACTCTACGATAAAGAAACTGCACAGGAAGTTGCTAGCACACATCTCTTGGATTTCATTTCATAAACATGCCATACAATCAAAGACCCAGGGTATAAAAATTTAATCACAATGATTATAAGATAACACCAATTTTTAAAGCCAACCACTTACAAAAAGATCTCTCCTTGCATTCAAACTTCTATTAAATGCAACATTCATTTAAGGCAACTATGTATAATCTGTCAAAAATTATTTGCAATGCTTTAAGGAACCCTTCGTGTACTTTGAGAGGGCATAGGCTAGAAATACTATTATGGGCCTTGAAAAAACTTATAACCATCTAATCTCCTTCACGCATGTCTGCATAGTAGCATAACTTTCATGCACACGTATCGCATGCATCTCTTAGCAGAAATGACTATTATAAATCATGTTCACACGCGGTTAAAGTATGTGAAAAGCCGAAAATATGAAGGAATGGGTAATAGACATTTGTGCTGAAAAAGGAAAAACTTGACTGCTTTTGTTATGATATCTAAAAATGTGTATCAGAAGAATATCTTTAAAAAAACCTATCAGAAGAGTTGTCTTTGACTGAAACCCTTTTGAATAATTTGTGAGTTCGTCAGAAAAGAAAACTATCTACATTGCGGATGGAATCTTTGCAGGGAGACTTACACAACAATTCTTATGCCCTGTCTTCACAAACAACAATCACAGGCGCGCTATTTATATTGGTCACGTTCGATACCATTGCTCCAACATCCTTGCTATGCCCATCCAAACAGATTTCAATGTTGCACATTTAAATAGTTTGGATGTCAGTCATTTGACAACTTCTGCATTGACGACTACATTCTCTTCCATCTATTCTCCGTTCAAAATGCCCAAACACCTTATTGCGGCTCTGATACCTTATGTTAGAAAATATTTTAAACATTTGATATATCTATTCGACGAGAGGAGGAGCCTTTATACAATGCCAGAAAGATAGTTACCAATTGTAGTTATCAACCTGTAACAAGTAGAACAGTTATACCAGATAATTTAATATGATGACGTTGGATACAATATACTAAACAATGTAATAGGGCAACACTGAAAATCGTTACGCCAACATAAACTATTGGTGGATCATCAAAATTGAGCCTCTTTGAAGCACTCTTTGGCTTTGAAGGTTCCTACATAGAAAAAATTCAAACCACAATTGAGATAATTTATATCATATAATGTACAAATAGAAAATTAACATCAAAATCAATATACATTGAACTTTAGGTTAAGTCTAAAATTAAATTATTAACTATCACAATTCTACATCTTTTCTCCAAAGAGAGCCTATAGATGCCACTCTCCTAGGAGGGTTTGGAGTTTAACATATCATCTATGAAAGAGAAAGAATAACATATCTTATGCTAGGCTATATATGTTCTCAAACATTAAATTGATACAAGTTAGCATACAATTATCAATGATAGGGACATATTTACTAAACACAAAATAAATTAAACACATACCTATTCAGCAATCTCTTCTTCTAACATGTGAAATTAATAATTTCTTGCACATCAAAATGACAATTATGTGAAACTATAAATCCATCTAGATATGTATAATCATATAAGTTCTTTAAACTCTTAATTCAATTGAAATTTCAGTCAATTACCTTTCTCTTATCTATCATTATGCTTCAAGAGTTTGGATGGTAATTACCTCTCTCAAATGAGGTGTGTCATATAAGAGTGAAATAAGATAAACACGCAAGTTAATATATAATTTAATTAATGACAAGCATGTATCCAATAAAAAATATAAATGATTAAGTGAAAAAATGCATACCATGTAGTTGTGAAGACCAAATCAAATGCTTAAGAGGGTGGCATTAAGGAACTTTGTAATGTCCTTCTTGGACATCAACTATTGAGTAGACCTCATGTAAATAAAAAAATAATACTTAGGACCATCTCTTATAAATATTCATTTAAAATAAAATTCATTATAAAATTACAAGTCTTACCACTATACTATCTATGTATGATCCATGAACCTCCTCGTCTCTAGTATGCAAGGACTCTGAAGTTGTACTCAAATCTAGTTCAAGATCATCTCATGTGATGCACCATCCATATGAAAGACCTTGTAATTGGACGTATAAATAGGAGGCTCAACATTTTTTTTTCAAGAGGACCTAAAGATTTGTGCTTACACATAGTGCAAGTATGCAATACACAAATATGTGGACCCAAAGACGATGTGTCAAAAACACCCGATCTACCACCATCATAAAGGTCATGTGGGTGAGCTAGTGATGAGCTCTGAGAAGCCAAAAGGTCACTCTAAAAAGTGAATATCCAATATAGTTTGTCAGACTGCCTCTACAAAAATATTTGGAGGACGTACTATAGGTGAGTGAGAAATACTAGGAGGGTGAATATATGGCTCCCATACTATTTAAACTACCCCAAGTATATCCTTGGGTGTACCTCTTCAGACACCATAAATGTTTCTCATGTCAAAGTAGTTAACATGCCTACCTAAAAAAAACTTGGCATATAATTTGTAAAGAAAATAAAAAGGTACATTAAGATTATTGTTGCATGGTTTATCAAAATCCATCCACTAACAATCCAAAAATTTATTTACTACATCATCATTCACACATCAGAAAAATTATTTACTATATCGTCATTCACACACCATTTCATAAAAAAATTTGGTTTGTTTAAATAAACTAGTTGTTCAATGCGAGATTAAAAATAGGGTGGTTAAGTTATCTTTGGTGATTTTAATGTTCTTCACCTCATTGTAGAACAACTCGTCCACATAATGCATCCTCGTGGCCTCTCACCACAATAGAGTGAATATGTGTTGGATGGTGAGGGTTTCTAAAATAGAGATTATTGAATGTAACATTGGTAGATCATTAATGATAGACGAGGGATCCTACAACAAACCTCTATTATCTTCCTTAATTTATTCATTTTTTTTAGCAATCAAATCCTTAATTGAAGGGGGGTTGGTGGCAAAGAGTTTGGTGCTTATGTATGTGACCTAATTGAAGTTTAAACAATATAAAATTAATACAATTAAAATAATGGAGAGTATATTTTGAAAATAAAAAAAGTAGTTTATTTCTAAAAAAGTGGAAAAACAAATAAAAAATGAAATTGAATGTAAAAATGATGAAATACAACAAAAAATTATACATGGGCTTCAAATGTGATAATAAATTGATGCAACAAATGGGTATCAGATATTTTTTTATCA
>MU225319.1:331251-343319 GCA_018584345.1 Thuja plicata
ACCTAGAAAATGTCTTTTTATTAACATCCATGAAATTACCAACATATTAAGTTTAGTTTTATTTTTAATATTAATACTTGAGAACATTTTCACTGCACTAGAGGCCATATTTTGTGCACTTGAGGATTAAAAATGTGCAATTGACCCAGAAATCATGCATTTTTACAAGGTCAATATTTTTTCCCAAAATAAGTATTAATTAGACCCTCGAAGAAAAATCAATTGAATGCCTATTTTACTTCCATAAAACCTAACAAAATGAAAGGAATTAGACACACTTTGAGGATATATGGAATTTCATACAAAGAGTGTCTCATTATGCATGAGGTTGGCAAAACTTTTATGTTCTCTCATGTTGTGAAGATTATTTTATATCAAATAATCAAGAGATTCATTGATGTAGTTAATTTTATTGTTTCCTAGGTGAGTGAAGAGGATTGGTGAAGCCGCCTCTTTAAAGTCTAAGAATGGTTAGGTTGAAAATATTATTTTAGGATTATTTTAGTTTAATAAGTTGTCACAACAATTATAAATCAATTATACAACTGTGTTGTCTCTTTAAAAGGAAACAATTTGAATAAATCAACAACCAAGTTTTATAGGTTGCACTCTCAAGGAGAAGGGTGAAGTGTCATTTTTTACAAGAATGAGAGAAGAATCAATATTGGAGTAGTCCAAATGACAAAGAATTATATTTTTCTTTTGAGGATAGAGATATATATTTTTTATTTCAATCCATAATTACACCTCCTAGCAATGAAAAATATATACTATTAAAATAACAATTAGTCTTCAAAATTATGATTGAGAAGCCCCCCAAACTTTAGAAGAGTGAGGTATAGACATATATTATATTCTTATTTAAGTATTTTATCAAATAAAAGTATCATTAGAGTTTTTTATTCATTGTAGATCAAAGTGGAAGATATGAAGCCTACATTTTTGCAAGAAATATATGTTGCTCCTTCGATTGGTCAACACTATAAGGGAAAGAGTACCATTCGAGGTGGTGTAGATTATGTTAGGCAACCCTAGAGAAAAAAAATCTATTGGAAATGGCCAATATTTTATTACCTTCATAAATTATTACAATCATAAAACGTGGATCTATTGATTATAGTATAAGTCTAAAGTATTTGACAAGATTATTGTGTTTAAGGCCCAAACTAGAAAACATATTTCAAAATATATCAAGGTCCTAGGATTAGATATAGGAGGAGAGTATGATTCCAATGATTTTTTGAATTTTTGGAGACATCATGAACTCATGGAGCTAGTAACTACCTCTACTCTAAAAGAAAATAAAGTGGCTAAGAGAAAGAATAGGACCATCATAGACATGGGAAGAAGTAATTTAAAGGCCAAGGGAATCCAAAATGATTATTAGGGTGAATTTATAGAAAAATATTTTATTTGATAAATAAAATCTCAACAAAGGAAATCTGTGATAAGTTTCCACAAGAGGAATGAATAAAATCTAGGTGAATATTTAAGTGCTTGTGACTATTTAAGTGTGTGACATGTGCATTTGTTTTTAAAAAATAAGAGGAAAAATTTAGATGAAAAGGGTTAGATGTGCATCTTCATGAGCTATCTAGTGATAATTCCAAAGAGTTTTGGTTATATATAATCCGGTCACTAAGAAAATACTGATGAACAAAGATGGTAAGCTCATTGAGAATGAGTCATAGGAAACCTCTTTAAGTACATCTCAATTGTAAGGCCTATTAACGATGAATATAAAGAGTATGAAGACCAAAAATATGATGGCACAATAGATATAGATTTTTCTAGATAGCTATGGAGGGCTCCAAATTTACGCAAGCTTCCACACAACCATCTCTAGGTATCTCTTATAAAAAATAAGAATTTATATAAACTATCAAAAAAATCAATTAGAGAGAGGTATTGATAACTCATAATATCTTTCAATAGAAATAGGTAGGTAGATAGAAATATAGTTGGATACTTCTAGACAAGTAGCTCTTGAGAGCTCTAAACAACATCAAATAGGTCAATAAATAAAGAATACAAACTATAAACAACTCCAAACTTAGTAAGCATGATCGAGTAGCAATAATAATTAGTATTCTAACCCCACTCTTGCCTCCCTATTGCCAAAAAGGATCAATAGTATAATAAAGAACTACAAAATAAAAGTTTTGATGTGAATTTTTATAAAAATATGAATATTGCATTATTTTATCAAAGTGATCCAATTTATTTTGAGTATGATTTAAAACACAAAAATCAATGTCAGGAAATGAATGACGAAGAAAATAAAATGGAGATAACTAGAAAATATAAGTTAAGTAATTTATCGCTTAGTAAGTAAGTGATTGGAGTGAAGTGGATCTAGAAGACCATGAGGAATGCCAAAGAAAAATTATAAAGGGATAAGGTAAGTTTTGTTGTCAAGGGGTACAAATAGTTATTTGGAAGAGATTTTGATTAGACATATTCTCCAATAGAAGGGATATAAAATATGAGTCTATCAATATAAATAATTTCCCAAGAGAAAGTGAAGGTATTTAAAATATATGTGAAGTGTGTCTTCTTCAATGGAGTATTGAAAGAGGAAGTGTATGTGGAGCAACCACCTATTTATGAAGCTCTAGGTAAAATAAAAAATTGTATAGGTTGCATAATTCTCTTTATGAGTTGAAGAAAGATCCATGGAAATATCAAATAGCATTGACTCATATTTATTAAGCAATGGGTTTATAAAATTTGATGGTGAGAACACTATTTTCATCAAGGTAGGTACTAGTAAACTTTTTATTGATGTATTTTATATAGATAATTTAGATTTTACTTGGGATAATTATTTTCTCATTGTTGTTTTAAAAAAAGCGATGAAAAGGGAATTTGAGATGGCAAATTTATATCTATTAAGATATTTTCCAAGAGATTAACTAAAAAAAATGGATGATGATATATCTAAATCTAAAGAAAAGTATGCAAAAAAAATCATGAGAAAATTTAGAATGCAAGATATTAGACCCACACCATGAACAAAATCCATAGGTTCAAAGTTGAGCACTAAAAAATAAAGCATCAATGTGTATCCAATAATGTATGAAAGTTTGGTTAGATGTCAAATGCATTTTATGAAAATAATCCCTTATATATTGCATGTAGTAATTATAGTTTCCATGTTTATGGAGACTCTAAAGGAGTCACAGTAAAAAAATGAGTAAGAGAATCTTGAGGTATGTGAAGGGGACCACATGATATGACCCTTTTTATAGCGCAACAAAGGATTTTAGGCTGGTTGATTATATAGATAGTGCTTGTACAAGAAGTGTAGATGATAGGAACAGAACATTTGAATATATTTTTCACTTGGGATTGGGAGCTATCTCATGAGATTAAAAGAAAGAACATATAGTTTCCCTTTCTATATTTCAAGATAACTATATAGAAATAAATGTAGTAGCATGTAAAATTATTTGGCTAAGGACAATCCTACCAAATTTGAAAGAAGAACAAGAGGATGAAACAACCATATTTTTGATAATTTTTAATCAATATCTTTGAGAAAAATTATGTTTTTCCATGGATTGAGTAAACAAATTTATATGAGGCATCATTTCATACAAGAGTTGTTTGAAAATAGTAAAGTCAAAGTCCTATTTTATAGGTCAGAGGAATATCTTGTAAACAATTTTACAAATCATTTGGGAGACAATATTTCAAGAAAATAAGATGAAGTTTGTGAATTGTTGATTTGGATATAGATCAAAGACCATTGATGCCTTAAGACAAAGGTAGAGTGTTGAAGATTTTAGTTTTTTGATACTCCATAAATTACCTACCTATTAGAAGCAACCAAATTTCATTGGGTTCTTCATCTCTTCATCTTTCTCCTAACATGCAATGTAGCATTTGGTAGTGAATTAATTTATGGTAGGTACATTTAAAATTGTATGAAAAAATTTAAAGGATATAAGAGACAAATGAGAAAAATTTCATTAAATAGTTAGAGATAGTGAAGAGAGTTTGAAAAATGAGTTTATAAAATGATTTTTTTGGTTCTAGTAGCTATTGTGTGTAAGAGATTTCAATGAATCTCCAAACTCCATGTGGTTTGGCACAACTCTCAATTGCTACATTAGTTAGTAGAGCTCTAAATAGCTCTAGTTTGTATGTGTATAATTAGTTGCAGCTCCAAATCATTATTGATAGTTTTTAATTAGTGTTCTATTATTTTGTAAGATTTTATTTATATTTTTATAAGAAGAAGAATTATCAAGTCTCTCTCCAACCTGTTTGTTATTTGGGTTTTGTTTTTTGGGTGTATTTTGAGTGATTGAGAAATGAAAAATAGTCCCAAATTATATTGGGGATTCATTTTTTATACAATATTCTTGCTTCTATACTTAGAAATATTTTCCAAACAAAAAAATATTCTCCCCCTTTTCAAAAATTTCTACCAACTATTTATTGCATCCAACATTCTTTCTATTTTTGCTCAAAACAAACCAACGATTTTATCATTTTTGTGTGTGTAGATTTCACAGAAAGAGAGAGTGGAGAACTTATTTTGATTTGTCTACCTCTGACTCCAATTATGAGGTCCCTCCTTTTTCTTTGATCATTTTTATTACCTTTATACTTTGAGTATAATTATCATTTCTTGCATGATTTTTTTGATTAAGTAAAATAGGTTTTACAGGGTTCCTGAAACCCGAAACATAGTTAAAAAAAAAAGCATTACACCCAGTCTAAAATGAAAAGAATCCAAAAGACAGAATAGGCCAACAGAGGCCAAATAAAAAAATAGACAGAGCTTCTAAAAAATAAAATAAAATAGGGACAGCAGAAAAGACCAGGGACCCTCAAGATAAGTCCACCATCAGGGTGGCTACCTTGGCCTCGAGAAACTCCATGTTAGCAGCAGAATCCTTGATCTTCTAGAGATCCAACTCCATGTCCTTGTCCTTTATCTTCTTGGTTCTAGCTCTAGTTCTCTTTTCGGGACCCTATTCAATGTTTTTTTAAGTATCCACTTCCAAGTTGACTGCCTCCATCCCATCTAATTTTTCCTCCAACTTCTCGATGATAGTATTGGTGTGCTCTTTAAACTTTTTAAGAATATTATATATTTTCTCTACTATGTTCTTTAGGGTAGCTTCCACCCTAGTCATATTATCCTCCATTTTTTTCACTCTTATGTTCAGATTCTCCTGTTCCTCTATATTGATGTCATTTTTAGCCTTGTCAGTACCATTTCTTGCATGATGTTAGTAGTTAGTTTGTCATCTATTATTTTAGTTAGTTATTTAGATTACTATCTCAATTTATTTTCCTCATACATACTAGACAAATCTGTGCCACATTGACATTCTACATCATTTATCTTTTCCTTGATTTACACCACATAAAAGGAAATGAGCTCATAGACATTGATAATTAATCTTTATATTTTACATTTATATTTCTAGTAATTAGGATATTTTATATATTGGAAGTATATAGTTATTTCAGTTTCTCACATTCTGGATCTTACTTAATTAAATTATTTATATAATTATCTTGATCCCCTTTCTCATGAGAGTGCTAGTTGAAGTGAGTTGGCATAAGGGGTAGTTCATCCAATGAGACTTTAGTAGGTCTTGAAGTTGATTGATTTTACCTTCACATTTTTGTGAACATCACATGAAATAGGGTCTTCTACATAATCTCATCGCTATCAAGTGATTGTCTCTTCATTAACATGGTGATGATCACTCCTATTTTTATACTAAGTTAGAGAGTGTCTGACATGAACATAATATTCACATCTCTTTATGAATCATTCATTGAAGAGTCCTCTCCTCTTTATATCCTAGCATTGGTTAATGGGGACTCTATTAGAAGCACTTTGGTTGTCCCTATATGAAAAGTGGACCTGATGAATTAAGAGGTTCTCTTTATCAATAGGATAAATTGTGCATTATATGATAAATATTCAAAAACCATATAAACACATCAAAAACTATCAATTCCACCTTCAGGGTCAACAACCTTGATAGTCCAAGGAGGACCAAAGGAAATCTTCTCAATTTTTTTTGTCATTCTAGAATCAAATCTCAATAGAATTAAGCTGGAGATTCCCTAGTTAGTATTCATAGGAGCCATGTTTTTTTGTTGATTTTGTGACTCCCAGAGAAAAATGGCTCTTGAAAGAGTAATGAGGTGAATCTATAGAAAAAAATAGTTTAATTGAAAAATAGAAGTTCCACAAAGGTATGTCTATGATAAGGTTCCATAAAAGGCATTGACAAAATGAGAGTGAATAGTTGAGAACTTAAGATTGTTTTAGTGTGACATATATATTCGTTCCATACGAGAAGAGAAAAAATTTAGATGAAAAGGGTGAGAAGTGAATCTTCATGTACTATAGTGAGAAGTCTAGAGAATATATGTTATATAACGTAGTCACAAACAAAATAGTGATCAACAAAGATTTAAGTTTTATTTAGAATGATGCATATGATGACTTGATGGCCTCCTCTTTAGGTATCTTGATTAGAGTTCCCATTAATGATGTAGATGAAAAATATGAAGACATCAAGATGATGTTACAATATATATCAAGTTTTATAGATATATTTGGAGGGCTCCATATCTATGTAGACTTCCACATAATCATCTCTAGATAGTTCTTTTCACAAGCATATAGTTAAATAGAATATCACTAAATAAAACCAAAGATATTTCTATTCAAATATATATTTCTTTGAATGAAAAAGGCAGATAGACAAAAAGACAATTGGACACTTCTAGGTAATTAACTCTTGAGAGCTATAGGAAACTCCATATAGGTGCACATATAGGGTATATGAGTTCCAAATAGCTCAAAACACAGCATGCATTATAGATTAGAAATAATAGTAAGTTTTATAACTATACTCTCACCTACCTAATGAAAATAAATTCCAATATTCTAAGAGAGATCTACAAAATAAAAGGTATGATGATTTTTTAATAAAAATATGAATTTTGCATTATTTTCTAATAGTGGCCTAATTTATTTTGACTATTCTTTGAGACAAGAAAAGTGGCGTGAGGGCATGGATGTGAAGATAAATGAAATATAGGGAAATAGAATATAGGAGCTAAGTAATGTTACTCTTAATAAGGAAGTGATTGAAGTGAAGTGGATCTATAAGACCAAGAGAAACGCCAAAGGAGTAAAGAAAGATTGGTTGTTAAGGGGTCTAAATAGTCATTTGGAAGATATTTTGATGACATCTTTTCTCTAGTATAAAGGATGGAAAATATGTGGATAGTCATAGAAATTATTTCTTAAGAGAAATGGAAGGTATTTCAAATGGATGTGAAGTCTTCCTTCTTAAATAGAGTACTAAAAGAAGAATTTTATGTGGAGCAACCACCAAGCTATGAGGTTACAAGTCAAAAAAAAGTGTATAGGTTCAAGAAATTTATTTATGGAATGAAAAAAGCTCCACATGCATGGTACAATAGGATTAATACATATTTATTGAGAAGTGTCATTATAAAATGTGATGGTCTCCCCACTCTTTACATTGAAGTAGATGGTGGTAAGATTATGATTGTTGTATTTTAGCTGCCTTATTATATACGAGGGACAATGATTTCCTCATTGTTATTTTTTAAAGAGGGTGTGAAAGGGGGTTTGAGATCATAAATTTAGATCTCTTGAGATATCTTTTAGAAAAATAAGTAAAAAAACTAGATGATGATATATTTATCTCATAAGAAAAGAATACATAAAAATCATTAGAAGATTTAGAAGAAAGATAGTAAACCTACACCAAAAAAAATCCATAGGTCTGAAATTGAGGACTAAAAATTACACTATCAATGTTAATCTGACTGTGTATAAATGTTTGGTTGGAATTTTGCTATAGTTTATAGAAACTAACCATATTATAATGTGTGTAGTAGGTTTATCTTTCATGTTTGTAGAGACTTGAAAGTAGTAACATTGGAAAGTGAGTAAGAAAATCCTAAGATGTGAATGGTACCAAGAGATATGGTATTTTCTTGCAGTGCAACAAAGTATTTTATGTTGGTTAGTTACATGAATAGTACCTATGGAGGAAATTTAGACGATAGGAAAATCACATATAAATATGTATTCCACTTCGGTTTGGGAACACCTCGCAAGATTCTCATAAACAACATATAGTTTCTCTTTCTATAGTTGAGATTAAGTATTTAGCCACAAATGTAGCAGCATGCTAACCTATTTTTATAAGGAGAATCGTACAACATTTGAAACAAGAATAAGAGGATCATAGAAAAAATATATTTTGTGACAATATTGATGACATGTAACTGATTGAATGTTTGAAGATGTTAAGTTGATCACCAAAATGAAGAAAAATAATGCAAGACATTAAATCAGTTAATGGATTGTATTGTCATTGATGTCAACTTGATATAATCTAATTAGTTATAATCAAAGTGTCAAAGACTTCAGAGAATCAAAGAGATAAAGATTAAATGCTTACAATAATGCAAAAAAGACAAGCATTCAGTATGTGACTTCAAACACCGATGGTCAGTGGAACCCGATGGAAAGAGATCACCGAAATTCAAGTCACAGTAATGCCTGAGAAAAGTCACCGACAAGCATTACCGATAAGCATAATCGACTGCCAGAATTATAGTATAAACTGATGGAGAAGCACAAGGAGAACAGAAGTGTTGACCGAAGCTATCAAAGAGTTAAACACTGAAATTAACTTGATTTCAGAAAAGAAAAAAATATCTAGCCGGAAGAGCCAAATATAGACTTAACTGATAGTTATCTTTGTTTTCATCAACAAGATAAATCCAGAGATAAGTAATGGATTTAAAGTTGTTTTGTCCAATTGGCAAGAAGATCTCTATGAGATAAATCGGTATTTTTTCTTTAAATCTAATTGGTGAGAATTATGGATCACACCAAGATTAAGAAAATCAAGAACCTAACAACTGTGATATCATGTATATAAAGAGACAACTCAATTCATTGTGAATTATGTGGGTGAATAAATGAAAAGAGGATGCTGAAAAGAAACTGATGAAGAGAAACTTCATATAGTCCTGATCAATCAAGCTGAGGAAAGAGCTAAATTTTTATGTGGACACCGAGCAGAACAAAGTGGATTAAAGGTATAGACCAAGATATATTGATCAGAATATTTTTATGATATTACAATAGATCTGAAAATCTGCAAGTATAAGTTGTATGTGAATAGATCATACTGTTTAATTTTAACCATTGATTCAGAAAGTCTCTTAACCGAGCGGGATTTAAAGATCCTTTCTATATTGAGATACATCCCAAGGAGTATCAAAAATTTTAATCATGAAGATAGCATGAGATGCCAGATACCTATTGATAGGCCAAGTGAGTGTTTGATCAAGGAAGGTAGCATAGAGATGCCTGATATCAAGTGACAGACTAAAATTTTAAATCCTCTAACAAGGTCACACCTAACAGTGTGTTCGTAACCTTTAACAGGGTTTGCTCTTCACCGAGCTCACTTTAGAAGAGAAAATTTTTTGTGTTACCAGTCCTAAGTGGTTTTTCCCTTAACAAGGTTTCCACATTAAAAATCCATGTGTCAATTGTGTTTATGAGTCATTAATTTAGTATTTTTTATTACACATAGCTTAACCCGATTGATCGGTATACTCCAGATAATTTACTGTCTTTCGGTAAATTAATAGACTGCTATTCGGTCAACATGTAGTATAAGGTTTAACAAAGCATTCCAAGCAGGAGTAATTTTATTATAGTATTTGAAGGCATTCATCTTATAGGACTAAAGATAACTAGAGGCTTAATATTGTGGTACTAAGCTTTTGGGTTGATTATTGGAATATTTTTTAGGCCACTGATTCACTCCCCCCCCTCTTAGTTATTACTAACAATTGGTATCAGAGCTTGTGCGCTTAGAAAGGGATTTTAACAGCTCAAGCAAAAGATCACAAGATGAATGGATGAGATGTGCCCAAGTTGAACAAAGACAATTTTGTATCATGGAAAAGTAGAATAATACTCCACCTATTAGGTATTGGCAATGATGTTACTCAATACCTTGATACTCAATATGTGTTTCCTATAGGACCTCATACTCTTGAGAAATTAAGAGAAAAGCATGAGCATAATTGCATGATGATCAAACTTACCTCATCACTCTTCGATGCTGAGTTTGAAGATTTCAAAACCTACACCTCTGCAAAGTAAATATGGGATAAGTTGAAGTTGGTACATGGAGGAGATTCCAATGTACTAAGAGCCAAGGTAGAAAGCCTAAGAGGGAGGTTTGATGACCTAATGATGAAAGAAGGAGAGAACATCACTCAATATAGCTGTAGAATCAAAGATGTAGTCAATGTTATCCAAGGAGTTGGAGGTGTACTTGAAGAGGAGACAATGGGGTGATCCCACAATAGTGGGTTACAGTTTTTTTCCTAAACGGACAGCGAAGTATTCATTTTGAAAGAAACTTTCAGATTTGGATGCATATTGTCGTTAAACCATTTGAAATCTGAAGATGAAGTAAACTAGAGTCTTTTAGGATTTTCTAGCTAGATTCTATATATATATTTGAATTGATTTTAATAGTTTTTTTTTCTCCCACTAAAACTACTATGTTGCTGAAAACGTCATTTTCAAAAAGTTACATTGACTTCATAGGGCATAAATTTTTTTCTAAAATAGGTATCAATGCGCTTCATTTGAATTTGGTTTTGTGACATCCATACGGAGGGCATGCAATTGGTTTGACAACATTATCGTGATTATTGCATATTTTATGAACGTTTGAAGTAGCGTAAACCGTAATTTTGACATACCTTGACTGCATAGCTTATAACTTGTTGTGTATTTATCAAAAAAAAAAAAATTTGATAGAAAGTAGACTCGAAGCCAGAGGGAAATGTTATTTTTAAAAAAATATTTCATTTTTTTCTACTATTTTTCATTGAACGTCAAACTTGGAGGTTTATTTTTGATAAAAAAAAACCTACATTTGATGCACGTCACAAAACATAGACCTAATGAATTCAAAAATTGTCAAATCTATATTCGTAAGAAAGCTAGTTCAGAGTACTTGTGTGATGCAAAAGGACATCTTCATATTCTTCCATTTGAGTAGAGCGCTTGAGCCCCGAAGCCATGAAAATTGCAGATTTTTCTTGACCTCTGGAAATGGACATGATTTTGTGGGTTTCGATAGAAACTACTTTCGATAGAAAGTAGTTTTGATCGAAACTATTTAGTTTCGATTGAATCTACTTTCTATCAGAATTAGTTTCATGATTTGGCATTTGTTAGCCATTTACTAAAGCGCTTTCGATCGAAAGTTTCAAGTTTCGATAGAAAGTCATAGATAACTTTTGATAGAAACCTATGTCGGCCTATTAGGTGCCCTTTTGGGATCAGAACGATTACATATAAATAAATATATGTTTTCATCATCTTATTAATTCAAAAGTTTCAAAATTATTCACATTTTGGAAAAGAAAGACAATTTTGCAAATTGTAATGGGAAATAAAAAAGAAGGCTAAATAAGAGTACACGACATTATTCAAAAGTGACTGAACAAAGACTACATGAAGAATCTTGGGAAAGATATTATCATAAGAAACAATGTACATGTCTCTCTCTCTCTCTCTCTCTCTCTCTCTCTCTCTCTCTCTCTCTCCATATTTTAAGTTGATGATTATTACTTGTCTTAATGAAACATGTAAGCTTGATATTGCAATATCCTAATTTGATAAAGAAGACCTAATTAGACCTATTAGGACATAATTAGACCTGAGACCCTAAACCCTACCTAATAAGACCTAAGACCCTAAACCTTAAACCTTACCTAATTAGACCTCAGACCCTAAACCCTAGAAATCCTAAGTAATTAGACCTAGATTAGGACATAACTCGACCTAAAACCTAATTCTAGACCTAATTACATGACCTAATTAGATCCAATTAGATCCAATTAGGATCCAATTAGACCTAATTACATCTAATTAGGATAATTAGGACAATTAGATCCAATTAGGACCTAATTAGAACCAATTAGATACAATTAGGATG
>MU225319.1:370138-399960 GCA_018584345.1 Thuja plicata
TCACATCTACAATGGTATATCTACTTTAATTTGGATCCCTTCTTGCACATAGTATCCATCCCTAAGGGTGGTATGTCGCAGAAATTAAATAATTCCAATCCTACTAGAGTTTGATCATGGATTGATAAATTGTTCTAGAAAAGCTTTGGCAAATTTCTCATTAACTTTAGCTTTTGTATAAAGGTTAATCCTTTCCCTTTTCTTCCCCTAAGAGGAATGAAGATTTATCTTCTAAACCCCAAATATTTCATCATAGAGTGTATAGGTCCCCCCTCTATAAATCTTCCTAACCATCCTTATTTAGGCATGAACCTCTTACGGATCAATAGTATTTTCCAGCATGCTCGTTGGTGCCTTGTTGTCAATCATCACCAAATACTTGGAGTTCTCCTTGGTGATTTAGTTTTGGAAGATATTTCTTATATTACTCCATGTTATTATATAATAAAGTTTATAAATAAATACGAGATGATTTTATAGGCTTCATGGAGTAATACTATTAGCATCACTCATTCACAACACATTTTGGTTAGAAGTATGATGATTCCACATGTTAGGAAAGATCCTTTACCTCATAATATTCTCATGTTTCCCTTGTTCTTGGAGCAATGAAATCCCATGGAGGATTTTTCTAATACATGCTACATGATTTCTAGTAAGTTTTAAAGAGCACATAAGTACTAGTATAAAGTTAATGGTTTGGTTATCCAAACATAGGCAACAACCTAGCCAAGTTTGGGTGTGAGGCTAGGAAATATGATCAATTAGGAATTTCTCCAAAGTTGGTGGCCCATATTTATGAAGAAAGATATCACACACCATAATTGTAGGACATTTTTCCATATAAGAATCTTCTCCCCGAGACTCTATTTCTCTACAGAGGTGGCCCAATGATCTAGAGGAAGGACTAGTCATATAAAGGTGAAAAGAAAAACTCAATGCCCTAGCCTCTTGAAGTTCACTATCTCTAGAATCTAATCCCTCATTAGAAGAGGAAGACATGAGACACAGGTCCTAAAGGGAGGAAAATATTGACCATTAAAGTTTCATAGATGAAAAGGAAGAGTTCCAACCCTACACTACATCCAAACTAAGAGATGAGGTTGTTGAACCAAGTACATAAAGAAGTCCAATTCCCAACCTTGATGATATGCATAGGAAGGTGTCTCCACCCAAAATGGAGTAGACACAAGAATGTCATATTCCAAGGGTTGTAGAACCCATCAAAGAGAGTGACATGGTCAAGATTAGAAACACCCAATTCTAAGATGAGCTATAATTTTTATGCTCATCACTTGAAGAAGGGTTGCTAGAGGACACTTTGGGTCCTAAAGAAGATATTATTCTAGAGCCCTCAAATGCTACCTCTACCAAAGCATAGCATATGAAACCTTTATAGATAATTAATAATAAGCGTCCATTTTTGAAATGGGGATGTCCCATAAAGTATCTAGTGGAATCCCTAGCTCATCAATTTTCATAAATCATGTCTACATTAGGGCATCAGATTGGTACATCAACAAGTCAGCTATATATCTATCAATTGGAAGTGACACCACCATGTGTTATTTATGAATTTTTTCCTAATGGTTAAAAATAGAAGGGTATTCCCACCCACCCCCTACTACCACACAAAAATGTGAAGAACCACAATGTGCAAAATAAGTAGGGTTGCTAGGGGAGCTACTTCAAAAATTTGGTTAATGGGTCCCTTTGAGGTGGCGTGTAACTTGTTAGGTTATAGTAGGTAGGATATTTTTTATTTCCATAAAGAACTACTATGCATGATCCCCTTCACCACATGATTTTATATAGTTCAATTTTCCCTAATGTTCTCACACGTGTTTTGGGTCATGAAGATCTAAAAAATTAAAAATGTCATTTAATGGTCTATGTCATATTGTGACTAAAGATGATATTTAAAAGATGAAAATAATAATAAGGTTATTTATGCACAATAGATATTTGAAGTACAATATTAGTATTTAAACATGCTAAGGCTCAAGCCAAGTATGTCGATTCACTAGTTTTCTCAAAGGTCAATCTAATTTAAAATAGCATAGGTTATTTTATACAATGAATTTTTCCCATATTTGGTACAATTTTAAGATTTTTTCTCAAAATGAAAAAATAATCTCCTTATATAATATATGAACAAGATTTTGTTTTATAAATTGTTGAATTTTAAGAGCATACTTCTCATATATGAACACTAAAAAGTCTTTATGAAAAAGTAAATTAAAATTAAAAGAAATAAAACACACATATAACATAAGATATTTTAGCACACAAAATATTTTTGTATTTCATTAATCAAAGAATTTTATAATGATAAGTATGTATATCTTTTTGAAGTCTTTCAAAAGGAGAAAAAAAGGGAAAAATATTTCAAAAGAGGGAAGTCAATATTTTCCATATTTTCATTATAGGGCTAAGTAGTTGTATGACTAGGATAATTGGCGGGAGAGCTATATCTAGGGCCCTCCTCTCATTCATTTTTTATAGGAAAGGATTCCCCTTCCTATAGCTTGTTATCTAAATTATCCATACCTTTCTCAAAGATTACATGTGTACAAAAGTAAAAAAGACAACCTTTCTCAATCTCAATATTAAGACAAACCAACTTCTATAAAAATACTAGAGCATGGTCTTCCCACTTACACTATGAAAAATGTGTCATTATCTCAAAATTTGACACAAATGGTAACTAGGGCACCATCACTACATCCTTCTTATGATAGACCTTTAAGTTAGTAGCCATCAAAATCTCGATTCTAGTGGAGCCACCATAAGGACCTCATCCACACCTTAAGCGAGTTTATTCCAAAACAACCCTATAGTCAACTAACTAATTGTGCATTTTAACTTACCTAGGTCTGATAGGGATCTCACAATTTATGACATGATATATATGTTCACCCTATACCTATCCTCACTATTCAAAATTTCCTCCGTTAAGACCCATTTGATAGCTTCTAACATCAACTCATCATCTAAATTTATTAGAGGCACTATCCATGTATCACTCACTTGACCCAAAAAAAAAATTTTGTTTCATTTTTGTTGTGAATGTCACTTGTGTATCCATGGTAGAGTAAAAATATATGGCTAAGAACACTAATGGAAAGAACCTATACTAAATGCAACTTTAGAATGATCTTCTACAAGTGGTAATCTTTATTATATCCATCCAAAGTATGTTTGCATGCACATGAATTTAACCTTGATTGAGTCATCATGTAAAGTGACCTTCGATGTAGTGAGAAATATTTTCCAAGGCCTTGATTCTCTATGTGGATGTTCAATTGGCTACTCAAAAGCATTGATGAAAAATGTTTAAATACAATTTGGTTTTTTAAGAGAATTAAATGCATTTACTCCACCATTTATAGAATAATATTATATATGATATTATCAAGGTACTAACTCAAAATAAGGTAATATTCCTATTGGGGGTATAGGTGCATGTCTAGCAACATGTCTCAATTTGGTTAGCTATGGGAGACTACCTAACCATGTATCCTAGTTTAGTGATGAAATTCACCTAAACATACCTCAAAAGGAGAAGAATTTAAACACATGGACACACTATAATAAGGGTATGATCCAACTCATGAGATGAGATGAAATATTCTTGATCTCTTGGCAGTATCTTTGGTGGCCTAGTATATTCATATAAATCTTATTTTGCAATTTGGTGAATTGTTATACATTTCCTCCTCATTTATAAACTAGGTGTATAACTTTTATCACTCTTTATTTAGTTTGAAACAATGGTTTATTTTATTTGTCCACTGAGAATATATGGATTTGGCTATAGGTGGCCCCTTATGGTCAGTTCCAATTAGTGTACCCATGTCACCCTTAATACATCCTACCATGAATGGATAACCACCTGCTAATGAAATGTTCACTCTTAGTAGAAGATTTTCCTTTTTAAAATACTTATATTTAATTTTTTTATGGTAGGAGATGTCAGACAACACTTCTCACAAATGGATAAGGACATCCACCCTTTTCATCAAGATCAATGTTGAGATTTGATCCAAGACATCAGAATAAAAGTACTAATATATGAATCCAAAGTTTCTAGAGTTCAACCCAACAAGCAAGGTTCCCCTAAGAGTCAACAAGTTGTAGACTATGTCCACAATTGTTGGCTTCCTTGACCTTAAATCATTTATCTTGATCACACTCTCCTCCTATGCACATCATCCTTGTCCAATGTTCTTTCAACCACCACTTTCTAGTGTTCAATGCAAACCAACTCAAGAACCCCCACCTTATTACAATGTGTTTTTATTACACTTCCCCTATTTAACTTCATCAAGGGAAATCCTAAAATGCCTATAGTTGTGACATGTGTCTCAGTCAAAATTGCACTGGTCAAAAAATAAAGAGGGGGCCACTTTCTCAAGTGTTGATTGCCATATGTCTACTTCAAAGAGAATCTAGACAAAACCTTTTCATGATTAGGAAAATGCCACCATATAAAAACTAAAGGGGATAGAACAGTGAAGGTAAAATGGCTTCCTAGCCCCAAGATGACAAAACGATAGACAACTAACAATCAATATAATTAAAAAGTAATGATGAGCATCTATACATGGGAAGACAATGGTAGATGCACATTGAAATCATGGGCAACATGTTTTTTGCATGATCTCCAAGGAATTTGTCTTTATAAATCCCTACGTTTTCTTTGTAAAGTAGATCCATGCATATTGGTACTGATCAATCTATAACTCTGTAGAATTTTTCCAATATTATTAAGACCTTCAAACCCAAGTGCTAGCTTGTTTTCCTTGTTCAATATAATCTAACATTTATTATTTGTGGCTTCATTTCAAGCCTTAGCATATTTCCCCTTTATAAAATATGGAGACTATGATTGTATTGTGTTTTTGTCTTTTGTTAATAAAGGTTTTTTGTGTTGAATTATTTTGAGTAAAGTCCTATTTACTTTTGTAGGTCTCTTTTTCTTCCACTTATCTTGAGAGTAAGTGAATCAAGTAGCTATCTTTTAGTTTCATTTTTGTCTAATATAGATGATGAATTAAACCAATTATAGTTTGCATCCTTAAAGGGAAAACTATTCATGTATGTATTTTTACCTGACCCTTGTGGGAACTATTTTAGTTCAGAGGAAGAAAATATCTTTGGGTATCCCTTCTTTGTATTCCACTCAGAAATAGCCCTCTTACATGATATTTCCCTTTTCAAAAGTCTCATATTTGTAGTGGTATATTGAGTTTTACTTGGATCCCTACTCGTGCATCATATTCATTCCTAAGGGTGATATACTACTAATATGATGGATTCCAATCCTATAATTTTTTAATCATGGATTGATAAAGTGTTCCAAAAGATTTGACAAATTGCCCGATCTATTTAGCATTGTTTAAGGTGTTTCCTTCCTCTTTTCTTCCCCCTAAAGAAATCAAGAGACAGCTTCTAAAATCCTTGAGCTTTCTTCACAGGGCACACCAAGTCTAACTCCTTCAAACCTTCTAGATTGCCCTTATTTAGGCATGAGCCTCTTATGCATCAACACTATCCTTGTGTAGAAAAAAATTCCTAGAACAAGTATTTTGGATACTGAAAAAACTTGTCACAACAAACTAGTACCATAGGCTTAAAATAGTTAAATTAATTTTCTAATTGCAGCATGAACAAAGAGTTGATGCCAATAAATTAAGATCTATAAATATATAAATAATAATTTAAATTATATTGATATCTCTGAGTGCACACTAAATAGATATCTTCAAAATATCTCAAATTTAATGTTCACACAATTGTTTAAATCATTTTATTAAGGAAAATGTAATTTATTAAATTTTTGTTTTAAAAATGTCTATATTTATTGACTAATAAACATTTGATTAATTATTTAACAAACTTATAAATTTTTAAATAAGTTAGATAAATCTAAATTATAAAAAAATTGTAGAAACAATAATCTATGCTTTAATTTATTGAGTATAATAAGATATTCTTAAAAGGAGTGAACTTAAATGTATATAATAATTGTTAGTAACTTACATTTTTATTAATGAGTATCTAAATTATTATTTATAAAAAAATGTCACACATATTTAATTAAGAAAATAACTAAATATAAAATATCTTTTCTTCAATTTTCTTGGGCTCTTGGTCCATCCTTTATTCCTTGGCATGTTTCGTTGGAGAGAAATAGGAGAATTTTTTAGGATGTTAGGATTGGGATCATGCACATGTGGCAGAAAATTATCCTCTCTTCGTGAGATAGTTCTAGATAAGTGTGAGTTGAATTGAGGTATGGATCTTGGGGCTATTGATATATTCAATCACCTAAGTTTGCAATGGGTCAATGGTGAGGGGCATTGGACTCATCCTCTACCTGGTGTTTTAAAATTCAACACAGATGGTTCTTCTTGGATGAATCTAGGATCTGCAGGCATTGGTAGTGTTGGGTGAAGTAGTTCTAGTGAAGTCAAGTTTCTATTCCCTGTGTATAAGGGCTTCCATTCTAATAATCTAATGAAGGCTCTTGTCATCTTGTTTGTTGTGGAACAGTGTTGTGTGCCTACTTGACAAAGGATTATTTGTCAGGCTAATTCTCAGGGGGTTGTGAACTTGCTAACTAGGCAGGACTAGCTTACAGATGTTAGCTGGCACTTGACTTTGATTATTAATCAGATTCTCTAGTTAAGCACGTCTCTTTATTCTGTCATTTTTACACACATCCCTCGAAAATGGAATGGTGTTGCTGACTGTTTGGCTAAATGAGCTTTTCACATGGAAGATTGGAGTATTGTTGATAAGAGGCTATTGCCCCTTGATTTATCTCATTTTTTTTATCAACTTGTTGATCTGATAGGTTCTGTAGAACTTTGTGTTAAACTTTTTTTGTCTTGTACTATCTCTTTGTATTTCAATAAATTTTTACCCATCTTTAAATAAATAAATAAATATAAAATCAGAACTCCTCACATCTAAATGAAACTAAATCTGCAATATCCTTATCCCCATTTTGTTTACAATGTATGTCGAAGAAGTATGGATAATAAAATATAGGCAATTATTTGCTACATCAATGTGTTGAGCAATTTATATGAAATATTGGAGTTGATATCTAAAGCTACGTTGAGAAAGCGTACACAAATATTGCACTTCGCACATTGTATTCGCCGGACTGCCATGATAAGGAACCAGAAACCCCTGGCTTGTTTTTTAGCGTTGCTGCTCCACCGCTAATTGTGAAAGTATATGATAGTTTCTGCTTTAGATATGAAAATTTTAATGTGTCTGGTTTCACTGTGGCATTGATTCCGGGGAGAAATATTAAAGCCTTGTATGTACTTTTTGCAACTCCGACGTTGGTGACAGTTCTCGGGAACACAGCTTCAAAAGCTTTTCCTGGAGCAATAAAAGCGAAAATTGCAGGGTAGTTTAGTTCTCGTCCTGCATCTGCCGTTGTTTGTATACCATTGCACCTACTTGAGTTTCCTGTCAACAAGGAAATCTCTTCTGTACTTGAACCACCCCTGCAAAGCATGTGGATCTAATCATCAATGCCTGTGTCATAAACAAGCCCTGGATTGAGTGCCTTTGATGGATTGATCTGCCCAGCTCCATATGCTAATTCTGTTTACGCATTCTCTGCAAAATTTGGATCTATGACATTCGCTGTATCATAGGTTAAACTATTAGGAAAACCCATCTTTTATGAGAATGAACAAAACACTTAGTACTTATTACATCTAGGTAATGCTCAAATACCAGTAATCAAGAGAGCTGGTTTTAGAGCAGCGGGAGACCAATGGCGATAGTAAGACTTAACAAACCCTGCGGCTCCTGTAGCATGAGGGCATGCAAAGGAGGTTCCAGATTCTATATAAAAGGAGGACCTCCTTGTGTCTTCCCTAATACCAGAAAATGCACGGTTTGTTGGGTAAGACTCCATGATGTTCACACCTGGTGCACTGATGTCCGGCTGACAACACATTTCATCATATTGGGTTATATTCCATGTTACAATTGTATTAAGCTTTCAAGAGTATTGATCTATTTTCTAAGTGTTATAAAATGATACCTTCATAATGTCCGGTGTTATTACATTGTGACCTCGTGAAGAGAATGAAGCTATTAGTGGAGCAGGTCCTCTGGGTGTGGTAGTTTTTTGAATTCTCGCAATCGGATTGCTAATGGGTTGCGAACACAAAAGTGTTAAAAAGTTGTCCATGGATCTCAACATATTTATATTCACTCACATTATTAACTTTTAGTGCAATTTACCTCGTTGAGGATATGTACTTCAGAACAACTTGTGCTTGGCTAAGAGTTATTTGTGTGGCAGGGCCATAAAAGACGTATGCTGTGTCATGGGATGCATCAGTAGCCAAGAGGGTACCGGTACCAGAAGCAGTATAAATCATACCATCTGAACGATATAAAGTGTAATAGCAAAGGACAATCTTTCCACTCACTTTCGCGGGATCCAGCGAGCCAGGTTGACATTACTGAAAAACTCACACAAGTAATGATAAGAACATATGCTACACAACTCGCATTATATACAACATAATTTGTTTTTCGAATTTCACTACGCCTGTATGCTTTGTTTGTTACCTAGCGTTGCCTGTGTTAGGGCCTGCAGCAGGAATATCGGCTGCATTTACCAATGGATAAAATGTTTCCATCGTGTATGTGTTTACAGAAATGCCCTGTATCCAGTAAACAAAGATAAAAGTTAATTTAAGCTATTTTTGGATTAGACTTTTGTAGAGATTTTTTAATTGATATTGTAGATCATATTTTGTGATCTATTATCATGATGATAATTGTGAAGGAAGTTGAGATTGCAGTTTATCCCAAAAGATGCATCTATTTAGGGAATTGCTACCATCCTAATAAAGGATCTCACATGAGGCTGTTGGGCCATGTCACAAATCTCGAGGGGATATGCTGGACATTTTCCAATAATCTCCCCCTCACCGTTACCGAGGGCAACCCCGCTGTGATGTCACTTGAAGGGAGTTAAGCTAGCCGTTTCTCCCAAAAGATGCATCTATTCAGGAAACTGCTACCATTCTAATAAAGGATCTCACAGAAGACTGTTGGGCCATGTCACGAATCTCAAGGGAATATGCTGGACACTTTCCAACAATCTCCCCCTTAGAGTTACCTGACGGGATTCGAATCTATGTCTCCGCTCTAATACTTCTTGAAGGGAGTTGAGCTGACCGTTTCTCCCAAAAGATGCATCTATTCATGAAACCGCTACCATCCCAGTAAAAGATCTCATTGGAGGTTGTTGGGCCATGTCACAAATCTCCAAGGGATATACTGGACACTTTCCGACAAATTGAGGAATTAAGAAAAGGAGATATCATTAAAACATCTAAGTATTTATAAACTAATTGTTTTAATTCTTTCACTTGAAATTCATATTCAATTGTTATAAATGTGGCTACCTGATTTGTACAGTTTAAAAAAAGAAATTGATATAATAGCATTCAATAACTAGTTTAGAAAATAAATCACCTTTATGGAAATGTTGTTTCCAAGAATAACTTCACATTCCATCCCGCGATCAATGGTATTTGCTGCCACGGTTAGAATCCATGGAGCAACATTACTAATAGTTCCCAAACCAGGTCCAGTATTTCCACCAGCACATGATATTAAAATTTTCTTTCGTGTTGTATGAAATGCTCCAATGGCAATGACATCAGCGTAGTAGGTGCTGAAAGCACCCACAAGTGACACAGAAAGAATGTGCACACCATCATCGATTGCATCATCAAAGGCTGCGAGAATATTTTCACAATGACAACCTTCATCAATCCAACAAACCTTGTACATAGCAACCCTTGCACCAGGCACTCCACCTCGTGCAAGTCCATTAGCAATATCAAAAAAACTTGAATTATTTATAAAATATCCAGCAGCTATAGAGGAGGCTTGTGTCCCATGGCCTTGTGAATCCCTTGGAGACAGGTAATCTTTGTTATCTAGATTAGCATTCGTAGTACGATAGTAGTTTGCCCCTATAAGTTTCCTACAAATTCAATCATATGTTGAAAAACTATTAAACCTTTTGATATTTAAAAAAAGTTAGCTTAACAATTTTACAAGCAAAATTGAAAAAAGTCTAAAGAATTAAAACAAAGTAGATCAATATATTTTATTATATTTCTATAATCTATTAGTCAAACATTTAGTTGCTTTTGAATTTGATTGGGTTATCTTTCTTTTGCATTAATTGATGGCACTTAGTGATCTATCATCAGGATGAAATAGAGTGTTAGAAGATGTAGAAATGTAAAAAGTGTCCTAAAAGCATAAAAATGTGAATTGTAATATATATTTCAACATCTCTTGACACTTTCTTTTATCCTAATGATAGATCAGAAAATATGATTCAAAATATTAAAAAAAAAAAAAAAGAACACACAGTTAAATCTACAAACAATTGAATAAATAGATCAATCAAAATAAATTAAACATAAAAATAGAATATAGATAAAGAAAACTAACTGCCTTACAAGACAGTGACTAGAATAATATGTTATATAAAGACTATACTCACTTGAAGTCATTCAGTGATTTATGCATCCCTCTCACCATATTAATCTATTAAATAACAATTTTACCTAATAATATATGTACGTCAATCTTCAATTTTGTGAAAGACTTCATTTTATAAGCGCCCAATAAGATCAAAATGAAATATATCAATAATAAAATGGCCAGAAATGAGTCTAACTGGTTGCAGGTGGGAAAATCTGATGTCACGTTGCAGCGACCCTTCCATCCGGGAAGAGGACCAGCAATTCCATGGTCACTAAAACTGTCTAATTCTGGCCATATTCCTACAACGCAACAGAGATGTGAACTGTTGTGACATTTATTAAAAAAATCAACAAACTTTGATTAAAAGTAACAATAAACAATATAAGTACAAATTCACCTGTATCTATAACACCAATAACGATCTCACTCTGAAAATCCAAATGATTTACTTGATGTTGTGAATACAAGCCAATGTAATCCCATGATCTAGTAGTCGAGGGTTGCATTGTTTTGCTCTCAAACACAGAAAATACTTCATCCATATCTATATTTCAACAACAAATAAATCTATATAAACACTTTTAAAGAATATCATTCACTTTGGCTCTTGTATTCTGATGATAGATTATATAATGTGATTTGAAAAGTTGATGAAAAATATCTCTACAAAATCGAAATTAGAAACTCTATAACATTTTAATAGATTGTGAAAATCTTATAGCTCTAATATCATTCTCCTTGTATTTTCTTCCAATGTCTCTTTAAATTAATTTACCTTTGAGTTTTGTGGCATCGGATGAAGAAAGCATAGCTGCGAACCCACAAAAACTCTTCCAATAACTAACCTTGAGAGATTCCTTAGCTGCCTCGTCGTTGTTCCCAACATTACAACTATATCAGCTCACACATTTTATGCTACACATTTAATACAAAATCACTCCAAACTCTGATTTTTAGCTAAATTTGTTAGACCGGGCTAAACACAAAATTAGATTATAATAACCTTTCATGTACAGATTTAAGCATTCTAAGTTACACAAAAGAAGCTTCTTCGAGGGAATGCGCGCTGCCTTTTGGGGGATTAGAGCCCATATAGACTATATAAACCTAATTTGACACAACAACAACAAATATATTAATTCCATCAGTAAACATTACTAAAATACTTGTGTTTAAGAAATAGAAGAGTAAAATCATGCCTTCTTATCCTCAGAAGACCCGGGTGTGCAAAGCAACATGATCATGAACAAAAACGTCGAGTAAAGAAAATGGGTTTTCCCCGGGGCTGCCATTGCAACACTAATCTTTGTGTTACAGAGGGAAATCCTTAAAAACTATCAACTAGTGTGTGTTAATTTATAGAGGGTATTCCATTTCAAGCTTCTCTGATAAAGATTTGAAAGGTCAACATACCTCATCGGCAGCTGTGACATAGATTTTAGAAAATGGATGAAAGCATACCTGATATCTTTGCCGTTGGGACGGAAGAAAAATATTAAATAAGGAAAGTAGATGGCCAGAATGATGATTTTGATGATTTTTATAGATTTTTATTCCAACTAAGGTGGACTTGATTTTTATTAAATTCAAGATTATAATCATCAACCAATACTTGTTATGGATATTTAAAAGATGACAAGTTAGAAAACACAAATCCCTGCAAACCATAAACTCTACTTACTAATTATTATTTACTAGTTTTATCTGTTTACTATGTGAGTAATGCCAGCACATTCTAACTATGATGGTTGGGAGAGTTGCATTCCAATTCTTCAAATTCTGATAATATTTTTGAGTAGAAAAATGATCCCAACAATGAAGTTACAAAAGAATCCATTTTTGAATATTTGTGGGTGGAGGAGGAAATACATTGCATATTAGTGTTATTCATAAACACGTTTCCACTCTAAATGCACCGAAATCTCCGTCCCCAAATGTATCCAAGTCGTTTACTATGAAGCAATTTTTTTGGAAACTGTCCCAAAAGGTTAGGGAGGGTCAACTGAAGTCCCCTAACAGTCCTAGGGACTGATGGCCATTTCCAACAGTAGAAGGTAAAATATAAGATAATGTTATAAAATATTTACTTTTTTTTAATCTTGTGTGGGCCCCACACCTCAAGTTAACCCTAAATATTAAGATATGTTATTACTAATATCAAATCTTAGTCATATGATCAAAAATATCAAATCTTGTATTCCTTACAAATTGCAGATTGGCCCGAGTGAACATAGTCATGCCCGAATGAATAATCATTTGTTCTTGCTACTGTTAGAATGTGAACAGAGTTATCTGTGAATTCTGGAAGTCTTTTGTGAAAATCTGCAAATTGAGAGTGTACATCCAAGCATTATTTAGTATCCTCAAACCAAATCTTAGGGGCACCAACATACTAATTTTGTTTTCATTTTGACTTTGAAGTTTGAGACTTTGAGTCTTCTCCCATTGTATACAATATAATTGAATCTTGATATATGATATGATATTTTAATTTTTTAATTTCTCATTTTGTGGAAACTTACATTCTTTGCATATTTTGATATATGATATGATATTTTTTATTGTTTCAATCAATTATATCTATGTATGTATGAAATTGAAATTTGAACTCTAGTTTAATTCATTTGATTCTATGTTCTATGATAATTTGAAGAATGATTATTGATTTTAAATTTATAAATGTTATTATGTTGCTATGATGAATGTACATAAATAATTATGTTGTTATGATAAATGACATTATATGTAATGGTAATTGAATCTTGATATATGATATGACACTTTAAGTCTTTAACTTTTCATTTTGTTGAAACTTGCAGCCTTTAGACATTTTGATTTATGATATGGTACTTTTCGTTGTTTCAATGAGTTATATCTCTGAATGTATGAAATTGAAATTTGAACTCTCATTTGAAACTTGCAGCCTTTGGGCATTTTGATATATGATATGGTACTTTTCATTCTTTCAATGAATTATATCTCTAATTGTATAAAATTGAAATTTGAACTCTCATTTGATACTATGTTCTATGATAATTAGATAAATGATCATTGATTTTAGATAAACGATCGTTGATTTTAGATTTATAAATGTTATTATGTTGCATATAATTCATGAATATATTTCAAATTTCAGATTTCCATATATTACAGAAGTTTGGACTGTTGATGTTAATTCCAATGTCGCTATTAATGAATACCTCACCAGTGCTAATGAATTTGTCGTGCACATCTGTGATGGTGCTATGGTACCAGTATATTTGATCTGAATTCTCATGTTCTATAATCTTTCCAATATTCACTTATGTGATATACCTCTATTAAAGACGTATCTTTATTTGTAAAGGTTTTCCTTGGTATATCGAAGCACACAAATCAAATATGAGGTGTTGTGCATCGTAGGTCACCAGCATACATGCAGACAGCTTCTATAAATATACGATCAATATCTAAATATTTTAAAATCCATTAATACCCCTTTAACTTCCCCTTCGACCAACACATTTAACTCTGGTAATGGCGATCATTGATGACCAAAACATTCTCAGAGGCGGTGGCCAACTCCTCCACGGTCTCTGCTAGTGCTAGGTTTCAACTTTCCATTCACGATGAAGTGCCCGAGCCAGGTAAGGGTTCTGTGAATACCTTGGCCCCTTTCTCCATTTCCCCTAATATAGAAATGATTGGTGAAATTGAGAAAGAAAAGTGTAGGCTGAAAAAATTTTCTATCTTCTTTGCGGCTGTAGAAATTGAGAAGTGTCCTGCTAGAAAGTTTCTTGACGACTGGTTTCATAACTATTGGAATCTTAAACTAGGGCATAATATATCCTTCTGTAGGAAAATACAAAGGGGTTTGTTTGTGATCTTCTTTAAAAACTTGGAAGCACAGGAGGCTGTCCTTAAAAGACAATACTGGAATGTTGGTAGCACCTCCTTTCGTGCCCTAGCCTGGACTCCGGAAGCTATCCATGAGGAGGTGCTTTCCCTTTCAGCCCCTCGATGGATCATTATCAAGAACCTACCTCCATTTATGTGGTGTTTTATTAACCATATTCTTGAACCCTTGGGAAAGGTTATTAGGTTTGATGATACTACTCGCCTTGTACCGCATATGGATGCTAGGGCCTTGGTATCCCTCAAGCCTGGTATTGAGATCCCATCTACTTTAGAGATTAACATCTCTGGTGAAATCTTTTCCTACCCTTTAGAGATTCTGGGCGGTCTAAATGCATGCTTCCTCTGTAAAAAAGGACACCTTCGAAGAGAATGCCCTATTATTAGAAAGAAAAATGATGTCGTCAAACCTAATCCCACCCAAATTTTGAACGAACCAATTAAGAAAAACTCTAAAGTGTCTAATAATCCTCCTCTGTCGCCCCCACTTATGACTTCTCCTGCGTCCACCCACCAAAACCAACAAACCCAAAACCAAATGTATGATGATATTCATGACTCCTCAAATGCTAATATGATAGATGGATTTCAAATTGTTAAAAGAAAATATGATAAAAAAGAAGAAGGAAAGCAAATAATATTGAAGGTGTGGTTGAAAAAGCGGTAAAAATGGCTCCACTGCCCGTGCCTGTGTCATCCCCTGTTTGTCAACCCACTGTTGATTCCTCTCCCACTCTACTGATACTAAAGCCTTTAAGGAAATTGATGAGGGATATTATTTAGAGGTCCTGCCCGCAGCCAATAACACCATGATCTCTATCCCAATGGCATCCTCGAAGATGAATGATCACTCTTCCCTAAGCCCTAAAACTGGAAATGGTATAGATAGTAGTAAGACCACTGAATTTCACTTTGATGAATTTTACTGGAAAAAAGAATTCCCCAAATCCAAAAGAAGGGGAATACCTCCTAGCTCAAAGAAAAAATGATCTACTGGGCTCAGAGGTGAGGGATCAGCCTAATCTAGTATCTCCAATACCATAGAAGTGTCCAAGGACCTATCTTGCATCCCCACTACCAACAGGTCTGAATGAATTGCATCTTTTGGAACGTGAGGGGTCTTGAGTCCCCAAACAGAAAACATATTGTTAAGCATTTTGTTGACACAATTCATAATATTCATTTTATAATGTTACAAGAGCTCAAGGCTGTTGGATCCATGCTGGATGTTAATCTCAATTTCATCGAGAAAGATGCTATTAGAATATGCTCTGATCATCCGAAAGGTAGGGGTGGAGTTGGATTACTCATTAATTCTAAGTGGTCTAAATGCATTATGAATAAAGGTAGGTCTCCGTGTAAAAGGGCCGCCTGGGCCACAATCTGCACTAACACTACCACCTTTGGTATCTGCTCCATATATGCATCTAATGATCCTCTGGAGAGGGAAAACTTGTGGAATTGGTTGACCTCCCTTCCCGACATCCCTTGGATCCTTGGTGGTGACTTTAACATGATTGAGTCCCAAAAAGATAAACTGGGTGGTCGCCCCTTCACTTGGAAGCCTTCGGAGTTGGAGCCTTGGGATAAGATGCTTCAATTTAAACTATTGTTTGATCTCCTGAAGAACAATGATAACACCAACCTTAATTTGTGGCACACCTAGTGTAACTTCCAGCAAGGCCCTACCCGTATCTATGCCAGACTGGATAGATTTTATGCTCATAAGAATTGATTTTCCTTCATCCTTGATGATCAAGGAAACCTTGTCACTATCTCCCCCACATCACTTTCTGATCACCATCCCATCTCGGTCTGCATGAAGTTAAACTGTGCTCAACATACTCCTAAGACTGTCAGACTGAGATTTATTCTCAATACTTCCCTCCTTGAGGATGAAGACATCCTGTTTGCTATTCAGCTTATCAGTACCTTTAATAAAAACTTCTCCCCCTCTCTTTCTTGTTGTGAAAGATGGCATCAAAACATACATGCCTGGCATGCACTCCTCCAAACTCTGGGGCAAAAGAAGGTTAAAGCCTTTAGATATACTGAGAAAGCTCTTGTTGTTAAATTGAATTCTGTTGAGACTCTTATTCAGAACAACCCCTCTGATCATAATCTTGTCCTCATTGTCTCTAAAGCTAGAGATGATCTCCATCACCATCAGCAGACCTTAGTCCCTGGAGCCAGTATTAGGTGTAGGGCCCACTGGCTGTAGCAGGGTGACAAGGGGACCAAGTTCTTCTTTAACTACCTTAAACAAAAGCAAGCCAATGAAGCCATTAATAGTATCGTGGTTGATAATATTGAGATTGTTAATCCTGATGAAATTAATGAAGCCTTTGCCTCCTACTAGAGTAATCTATTTTCTTCTGAAGAGAATGATGAATCTATCTCTCTTAGAAGAGATTTCAGCTTCATTATCCCACAAAAGATATATCAGCAAGACTCTCTTCTTCCTGGACAAAATATCTCGAAGGAGGAAATTGAGAATGCTATCAAGTCCCTTAAGAAAGACAAAACTCCGGGCCCTGATGGCCTCCCGGCTGAGTTTTACAAAGCCAACATTAGTTGGATTAGCTTGGATCTCTATGATCTTTATAATGAGGCTTATGAGAAAGGCACATTGGGCAACATGATTAACAAAGGTATTATTAAATTAATCCCTAAAGAGGGAGATAAAAATATTATCAATAATTGGCGCCCTATTACTCTTTTGAATGTATCTTACAAAATCCTTGCTAAGATTATGGCCTGTAGATTGGAATGCATCCTGCCCAAATTTGTCAACTCTACTCAAACTGGCTTTATAAAAGGTAGATACATCCTTGAAAATCTCATCACTAGTTGGGAAGCGATGAACTGGGCCAAGTTTTCCAACCAGAATGCTGCCATCCTTCTCCTTGATTTTGAGAAGGCCTATGAAAAAATTGAATGGAATTTTATTGACTTGATGCTTAAGGATTTTGGATTCCCTGACCTCTTCTGCAATTACACTAAACCCTTACTTAAGGATGCTCTGGCCCAAGTTGATGTGAATGGCTCTCTCTCTAACCCCTTCTCCCTGAGAAGATCTATCAAACAAGGCTGTCTGCTTGCCCCTGCCCTTTTTTTGATTGCCTCTGAAGCCTTGTCTTACATCCTTAGAGATAATACCCTTTCTCCGGCAGTCAAAGGTATCACCTTACCCAATATGGATAATTTGACCAACTGTCAATTTGCTGATGATACTAGCTTGTTTTTTGACTTGGAAGAAGAGAATTTCAGTAACCTGACTAAAAAATTTGACTTATTTTGTTCTATCTCGGGAGCTAAGTTATCCCAGGCAAAGTGTATTTGCCTTGGTTGGGATGACCAGCCTCCGGGATGGTTTTTGAAACATGGCTTTCAGTGGGGTGGGCCCAATAACATTATACAATACCTGGGCATCCCCTTCTCTATGGATCCCTCTCTTAAAGATATGTGGCTCTGGGTTAAAAACAAAATCACCAAGAAACTAAATAATTGGTATAACAGATCCTTGTCTTTGGCTGGTAGAATACAGGTTTGTCAAAAAATTCTATCCTCATATAATATCTACTACTCCTCTGCTTTGATGTTCAATAACTATCAAATCTTGGAAATCCAAAAAGCCATAAGGAACTTCCTATGGTCTGATGGTAAAGCCAACAAAAATATGCATGCAGTTAATTGGGACTGGTGTTGTACTGAAAAAAAAACATGGGGGGCTTGGATTAAAAGATCTTAGGCTTCAAGGTACGACTTTGGCCACCAAATGGATCTTCCACTGTGTAGATGGTGAAGAACCATGGAAAGTTCTTATCAGAAGTAATATTGAGAGGGGATACCCTAAAAAGGATAAAACTTGGAAAGATGTTCCATTTGATGATCTTCTGATCGGTAACTTTCTTGTCAATGTACATGGATTTGTTGTCTTCAAGACCATTTGGAAAGCATGGGAGTCTTCTAGGTCCTTTATTTCTGGAAAGGATTTCCATACTAATAACCTTCTACATGGTGAAAGGTCCATTTGGTGGAACCTCCATCTTCTGGGCAAGCCTCTTGCCTTGTCTCAAGGCTGCTCGGCTAAAATATGGAACAATTTGGGTATCTCCACCTTTATTGACCTTTTTGAAAATGACTGTCTGATTAGTTGGGAGGAGTTAAGAGAGATTTAACCTTCCCACTGCTCATAAAAAGACATATAACATGATTTCTAAAGATTTTAAGGATCTCCCTACCTCCTGCTTCATTGACTCTCATAGATACCTAAATGTCAAATGGCCTGATGGCACTTTGATTAACAAAATCAAAGCCAAAAATGTTTACAATATTCTAAGTAATAAATAGAATATCATCGAGCATATCAATAGGCTCTGGCATACTTCTCTTGAAACTAACGATTGGAGAAAAATCCTTAATAGAATGTGGGAGTCTCCTATTGATCCTAAAATTAGATGCTTTAAATGGCTTATGTTTCTCAATAGACTTCCTATTAGTAGATACCCTACTCCTACTGATGTTTGTAGCCTTTGCAATTGTCCTGATTCCTGTAGACATATTCTTTTCAAATGTAAATTTGCGAAAAAGGTTTGGGCTTTATTTGGTGTAACTTATCCTAAGTTCATTGATATTTTTGAAATTCTTATTGGTCATATATAGGGACTTAAAAAAGATACTAATCTTCTATGGAACATCCTTTCTTCTAACATTTTATGGCAGATTTGGAAGTGAAGGAATGAAGAAAGGTATCAAGGTATCAATAGATCTCTTACTGAGTCTTCATTGAAACTCACACTTTTTAAAATTTCCTCGCAAGTCTGCATTACAATGATGATCGAGAGGGAAAAGCTTATCAAGTTCCTCAAGATGGGGCACTCTACCATGTTCATCTTTGAAATGAAGGATGGTTATGACTATCGTAATCATATGAACAATATGGCTCTTTTCAACAAAATGGTGGAAAAACTCCACAAGGAAATCAGCAAGAACAAGAATGTGACAGACGATCAGATTTCTATGATTGCTCAAATCATGGCAATTAAAGGAATTGTTTGGATGGAAGGGCCCCTTGGCTAGACCGCTTGGGTTGAACAATTTGAAGATCTTCTGCACTAGGCTCTTTGTTGTTTATGATATATATACTATAACATTTTGTTCATAAGGTTTATCATACTTTGACGTTCTCTGTGTAAGCCCTACCTCCGGAGTTGAACTCTTTGTTGATACTTGTTGTGTTTTGATTTGATTCCTCTATAGTTAATATAAAAAAATATTTTAAAATTATAATTTCATATATCACAGATGTATCGCATGGAGCACAAGAGTGAATTGCAAATCACTAAATATTGGTATTTTTAGATATTTTGAAAGACTTTTGATGATTACAAAGACACAAGATTTTACAAATTTAGGTAAATCTACTATACTAAGGAGGTTTTGTACCTCTAAAATTATGAACTACCAATTCTACACTAAAATTCCAAATAGTGAGATGATTGACCAATGATGATTACAAATGTTCCCTAGAAGTTGAATAAGTATGAGGTTATCACCGCCATTAAAAAACATGTGAGCCCAATACAAAATCAAGTGAGAGGCCCAAAAATGGCACCAAACTGCAAATAGGTCCACAAGTGAGATATAGGATTGACTTAAAGATGGTGCCAAAAAATGGGACATGACAGTCCTCCTGACTCAAAGATTGCTTTCCCTCCAGCAATCCATCATCAAATTGTCCATCGTCCGACAAGCTCCAAGATCCCAAACCATGTGCGAATGGCAATAGTCCTATATGTTAAAGCATCTACACCACACCGTGACCGTGAGCACCATCTACCTAACCGTCCTAGATATAGGCAAAAAGAGCATATCTCAATTAAGCTTCAATTTCTCCACTCTGATATGAACATGATGCCATGCAAGGAGGGGTGGAGAAACTCATCAAGCTCCCATCGAACCAATGTATCAAACACATCAATGTCAAGTTTCCAATTTGTTATGCCATTATACCTATCAATTGTTCCTCAACAATGATAATCTAGAATTAGAAAATAAGCTATGACTTAATTTTTCTATGTATATTTCACTCATCATAAGAGAAGGAAATCATACATGCCTCCTATCCAACAGAGGAGGAACTCCATACTATAAAAATATGGCACAAGGCAGAAGTATATCAACAGTTCTTCCTAGTATGCTTGCATGTCAAGATTACTCAATAATGCCACGAGATTTATAAAATATGAGTTCCTCTAAAAGAACCTCTAGAAGAAACAAATCTAAGAACTCTCCATTGAGGACCAAATTTGAATCACTTATGTCTACTTGAACAAGTGCTAGTCTGTGATTCTAGAAGTTACATGTTGCCTTACAGATCCAAATCTACATCTCCATTATGTTCAATGCCTCTATCAAAAACATGATCAAGCAACCATGATAGACCAAACATTTTTTATATTATAGGACCTTATTGTTTTAAGCAATCTCCTAGTCTCTACATTCATCTCTCTAATGCAAAATACATCATATGACCACATCATGTATTCTTCCAATGAAAGAATATGGATTAAGTAAGTGAAATCAATCTCACTACACATAGAAACATCCTTATAAATCAATCCCTTACTAACCAATTATAGATATTTTTCATTCAAATACCAATTAGTAGAGTCTGCATCTTCAAGGATTTAATTAACTAATGATGGCTTGGTGAACTTTGTGATAGAATCTTATACATTATTATGACTATCATGTAAATTGGTGTAATTATTCACTTGAAGGTGTAGTTGTTCCCTATTTGTTCATAGCCTCATGAGGTTCAAGTGAAAATGCAAACGTGTTTTTACTATCCTCATGGATTCCATCACTCTTATTGTCACCACCAACTTCCTAACACTTGTGTAAGTGAGACTTTGATTTTTCCTTATAATGCTTGAATACATTATTGACTAATTTATATGCCATGATAGAATGAATTCATTCCTGATTATGAACAACATATAAAATAGATATGATAGTTTGGTGTGCAGAAGTAAAATTTCACCAACCTCGAGACTGATTAAATTCTCAAGGGATAAACTATCCCTTGCACGACATCAAAATCATCAATACAAGAACAGTAATGGCTAAATGTTATCAATGAAAAATGTAACTATCTCTTGTATCATTGTCAAGTATAATACATGATCAGACCTATGGAAATAGGTGGAGTTGATGTCTAGTACCTATCATCACTTAAACATGTGCATACCAAGTGTAGTTTCTCACATGATAAATAGTCTAAGCACATATATAGTAATCGAGAAATGAAACTAATGAAAGGATATTTTAGAAGCATAATCATTCTTATGTATTTGAATGTTAAAAAACCATTCCTTTCATATTTAATCCTCAATAAATATCACAAATAATCATTTTATTTACATCAAATCATTAAATAACAGTTACAACAATAATGAGCATATATTAAATAAATCCCTAAAGTAAATAATAACTAAGCATAGTAATGAATAATATCATAATAACCATTTCTTCACATACATCAATGAATTGGTAATAAAATCAAGATAAACATAATCAAAGTATCCTCAAATATATAATAAACCATGTATCATCATATAGCATCATGTCACATTACGACAAGGTTATCATGCATATTTGATTATCACTGAATGCACAACTATAACCTATCATTTATTTCAGCGGTGATCTCAATATGAACAAAAGAATGCACTATAAAAAGGTGTATCTCACAATGCCAATACAAAATCATATAATATAAATAGTCACAAAAATATATCAAAAAGTCTATCTCAAATAAAAAGAGACAAGAATAGAATGCAACTGTGAGAGGCACTACATATTCCTTCTTAGCATAGGCTTACTCTTGGAATCCTACAAAAATATGATGGTACAAATATATCAACTGTGAAGCATCCTCCCAAGTAGAAAAAGTCTAATCTCTTAGGTCATGTTGGACCCTTACCTTCTTAATTTTTCAATGCTTGAGGATTAACCTTTGATGCTATAGAACGCAAATGGGCTCTAAAGAAAGCTATATTTTCTCTACCTATAAAGCACCCCAATCAAGAATATGGGTCACTTTGGGAATATAGTATTTCAACAAATAAACATGAAACACATCATGAAGGAAATAGGATAGGTTGAAACACCACACTATAGGAAATAAGACCAATCCTCTCAAGGATCTAGAGATCCCAAAAAAATATGGTGTTGACTTAGATCCCTTATTGTAACATGGATGGGTCTCTTCTACAGTCATACTCACAAAAATAATTTTTATTTATTCATAAATAATGATCCAACCTATGGGCATCAACATACTTCTTCTATTGATCCGGAGTAGTAAGAAAATGCTCTATAATATGAACAACCTACTACTCCATATCCTGAATCATCTCAGGACACAACACAATATGGTTCTCTAAACAATCCCAACTTAAAGGTGTATGAGACACTTTACCATAAA
The DNA here is from genome assembly GCA_018584345.1 of Thuja plicata. NCBI lineage: Eukaryota > Viridiplantae > Streptophyta > Pinopsida > Cupressales > Cupressaceae > Thuja > Thuja plicata. The sequence goes on from MU225319.1 coordinate 393,087, forward strand.
AGGCTTTAAAATGTGACATGCCAAGAGAACTATGGTACTCAGCATTATAGGAAAACTCTAGTAGGTACAAGTAGTCCTCCCACATTGACTACTAATCTATCATGTACATGTAAATCATGTGATCAAGAATTTGATTCACCTACTCCATCTGATGATCATTCTTTGGGTGGTATGCTAAATTGAAATTCATTTATATGATCATCCATGGTGTATAAAATAACATTGGATCTTGATCTGAGATGATATTACAAGAGATCCCTTACAAACAAGCTATATCCTCTATAAAAAAAAATGTGCTACCAAGGCAGCAGTATAAGAAGCTCTAATAGGAGAAAAATGAGCCACCTTGGACAACTTTTCCATATTAATCATTATGGAATTGTTGCAACATGATTACATAGGTAGCTCAGTAAAGAAATCAATATATATAGTGTTCCAATTCTACTCAGGAATGGAATGTGGCTACAACTTGGGCTTATTATATGTTTTTGTTCTACCTCCACTCTTTGAAACTCAAGACATCTAGCCATGAAATTGTCTGCATTATGCCTCATCTCTATGCAATGGTACAATTATCTAATATCAACATTCATCTTCTTGATGCAAGGATGTATGAAATATGGTACACGATGTGACTCAGAAAAAGTAAAGAACATAGATCACCTAACATTGGCACATAAATGCACCCAAGAAATTGTAAAATTACATCTAACTTTAAGGAATAAACTACAAATCATCCCATGAGGTATTTCTCATACTCAATCTCTACTCTAACTTGCTGGTACCAAGCATCGCCAAGTAACGACTCAAGAATACGGCTACACAAATCTACACCAATAGACAAAACTAAAATCTCATGCCTTTCCCTACTCAAGGCATCTACAAATAGTTTCTCCGTCCCCTTGATTTAATGAATATAAAAATTATAATCACAAATGAACTCTATCCAATGAAGCTATTGTGCATTCCATATTAACTAAGTAAATATATACTTGCAAGCTATAATGATTGTCATGCAACTCAAACCTGTCACACAAAAGAAAATGTCTCATATGCAATAACTCATCCCTCATACATAAAAATTTCCCCAACGCCCTCCAAAAATACATCAATGCACACTATAAACTCACCTTCAAAATTTGGGACTCCCAATATAGGTGCACTGGTCAATCACTCCTTAAGAACTTGAAAAATTGTAACACACTGGTCATATCACACAAACTTCTTCCCTTTCCTCTGAAGATAATTAATAGGGACACCACGGTTCAACCAAGAAAAATCCTTCACAAATTATAGATAGTAACCTTCCAAACCCATCAAACTAGGGACCTCAAAAACTTTTTTCATTCTAGACAATCCATAGTAACCTATAACTTTGAAGTATCCATAAAAATACCCTCTCTTGAGATAATATGACCCAAATACCTCACCTCACTATAGAAGATCTCAGAATTCGATAGGTTCCCAAGTAGGTGATAGTCACAAAGACACAACAAAATATGACGCAAATGACCCTTATGCTCCTTGATCGTCCTCAAATATATTGCAATGTTGTCAAGAGATGCAAAGAAAAAATGGTCAAGGTAGGTATAAAACACTCCACTCATCAAACTCATAAACACCAATGACACATTGGTTAACCCAAAAGGTACACTTGTAAACTCATAATATCTCTATCAAGTATAAATAATTTTTTTTATGAATGTCAGCCTCATGAATGCAAAGTTGGTGATACCCTAACTTGAGGATTTTCTTCAAGAAAATTCCCGCTCACTTCATCTATTCAAACAAATCATCAATCCTTGACAAGGGATATTAAATTTCTTTATTCTCACCTTATTCAACTCTGAATGGTCAATTCACAATTGAAATTTTTTTCCTTCTTCTTAACAAAGATGACCAGTGCTCCTCTAGGGAAACACTAGGAAAAATATGGACCTTGGACAATAAATCCTCCAACTACAAATGAATCTCACTCAACTCCTAAGTGGTCATACAATACAGTGCTTGAGAAATAGGCTATCCTATGATAATAAGATAAACATAGAAATTTATTTCATACTTAGGTGACATGTCTATAATCTCACTTGAGAACACATATACAAGCTCACAAAGAAGTGGGTGATGATAAAGAGAAACTTATCAACTCTCAATCCTATCAAGGTCACTAGCAGTGACTACAAATAACTAGCAACCATGTCGCATACTCCACTTTAGCTGAATACATAATATCATGCAAAGTGAAATATGTCTATATATGTCTACAAGTTCAACACACCCATGTATGCTATCCAAAATTTTACCAACTTGGACTGACAATCTATACATATTTAGTGATAATCTAACCAATCCATCCTAGAAAAATCCATAAGAACCCAAGTGTAGGATATGAAGATCTATGGTGGTGGAGATGGTGCTTAAATTAGAAACACAACCATGAATGAGGGAGTTCACTATCATTGTATAATCTATAACTTAATTGACCTGGAAACTATCACCCTATCATGCTACTACTAGCCCACATTTCTCCATAAGGAAAGGGGATATAAAGGAATCTAAAGCACCAGAATCAAACAAGATAGAGGTAGATATAACACATAACAAACCTATAGTCTTATAAATGGTGCCTAGATGCTCCACCTAATAGTTATCAAACATTAAAATAAACCTATGAGATCTACCTACATCCCCTCTTATAGGCTCATAAGTGCTCATCCTATAACTATCTCCTAGAATAAATCTTCAAGGACACTATCTTATCATATGACCATAATGAATACAAGTAAAATAAGTCAAAGAACTATAGCTACACCATATAGAAGGTGCACTAGACTGGTGAAAAATGTCCCTACTAGCACTCAACTACAGACGCTGGCATGATTGGCCATGCTAGGCCTTCCTACCATAGTATCAATAATAGTCTCTAGGTCTTGGGGTACATACACTATGACCACTCTACTATCCTTGATAATGCCTTTGTCTATGTTTCTACTAGCAACCTATCCTAGGAGACGCAAACTATGTCCCAAAAGATATGTAGGTTGTACTTGAGTTCCATATACACCTGACCTAGAGGGATATTAACTACTAACTTTCACTCTTTTCCTACCTCCAAAAATCATAGCTATGCTCTCCTTAGCTAATCTCACTTTCTCTATAGTAACTGCTAGAGTCTTAGGTTAGAAAATATAAAAATGATCACCACTGATATGGTCATTAAGGCCACGAATAAAGTATTGTGCCAACATAGGTTGATCATATTCTTTACTACCATATTTTCTCAACTCAAATAACCTATGCCCATATTATTCCACTGTCATAGTCCTTTGATGAAGATGGTGAAACTCATCTATACACTTCTGATGGTAAATGGTCACAAAGGAAACATAAATAGAATCATTCCTCAAACATCTTCCATGAAATACTAGTAATATTTAGCTAGAGCTTATGTTCCTCTAGATACACTACCAAGTAGATGAAAAAATCCTAAGATGCATATGGAAAATGAGCTCTATTGTTTCTTGCATATAGATTCATGGTAGAGAAATGTCCAAGATTATAAGACAAGTCTCTTCCTTTGCACTACCATAAGATTTGTCAAAAGTTGGCGGAGATGACCTCAGAAGATATCCCATGTTCCTTGAACAAATAGAGTCCTCATCCACCTCTACTCACTCTCTTCTATTCTCTATTCTAGATCCATTTAGGGTATGATAATGATCATTCTCTCTCCTCTCCTTGTGATCACCATGATCAAATACCTATGACTCCCAATGATGAGATTATTCTTGATGAGGTCCCAACTAGAAATAATCTTATGAAGTAACTAAACTATTTGGGGATTCCCATGGTCATCCACATGAAAACCTCTCCAATCCTCCTGATGATCATCTTGATGATCCTCTTCCTTATGCTCTTTCTAATCATGGTCCTCCTCTCAGTCTTCCCAAAAGTGACTCTTGTAATCATCTCTTTTCCTAGGAGGCATCCTTAAAATCAAAATAATATATATAGATATAAATTAGGACCATCATAACTATGAATAAAAGGAATAGTAATGCATTGAGGGAATAATGATAAGCATCAATTTAAATAATAACATCCACACAAAACTCACACAAATAACAATGTGTACATATACACCAAAGCTTCCAGCATATGAAGATGGGCTATGATACCAATTGTAATTCCCTACCAAGGAACCCTTCTCCATGACAAATATAGCTTTGTATCCTAGATGTCCAATCGGTGAGTTGAGTTATACAACCTTTTTATTGATCTAATTGGGAAATCAAAACTTTTTGGCATCATTGTCGAGGAAGGTGTCAAACTAAGGACCTATATTAGCCATGAATTTTAGTTGTTTTATTAATGTTTTATTTAGCTATCCTTTAGATTCATTTAATGATAAGTTACATTCTATCTCATGTCAGTATCAATTTATCTCAATGTGCAAGCATAGAGATAGGAGAAGATATTCCTTAAAGGCATATTTTTTCCTAATATTGGTAACAAGATGATGAAGAAGAGAACCCATATGATGATGCCATTGAAAATTTATCCCCTTATTCATTTTCCTTAGCAGAAGAAGAACCAATTAATCCAAATCCTTTTTCTGACATATTTGCCTTGATCTGGATATTCCTCTACTTGGGGACCCATTTGATTAAAATCAACGTTATAATCAACTTGCTTTGGTACCCTATGAAGAAAGAGTTCAGCCAATGATGGAAAGACCTAATCATCCATCTTTTGGGTTCCTTATCACTAACCAAAATGATAACCATAACCTTAAAAATATTCCTTCTTTAGTCCTCCCTAAGATCTATGGCTTGGTAACAAAGGACCCAAATACATTCCTATTTGAATTTGATATTCTCAGTGGAAGCTATGACTACAAGTCAGATTCTCATATGCTTAAGATATTTCCTACTACTATGAAGGAATCAACATTAATATGTTTTATGAGTCTAGGAAGAGTTGATGTCAAAACTTGGGATGATATGCAAGAAACATTCCTTGAAAAGTAAAAAGAATATTTTATAGGAGAAAAAGGGAATGACATCTTTAGAATGTAGTGATAAGAGGATGGGAGTTTGGAGGACTATATTTCAAGATTCTTGTTCATTTAGAAGAGGTCCCCACACTATGAGCTTAATTAAGAGTCTCAAAAGTTTCTTTTTCTAAGATGGATATTAGGAGGTTGTATTGAATCTTTGGACTTAATAGGAAGAGAATATATAACTCAATAAAAATTAGAGTAATTCAAGAAAATATTCTTGAACTACTCTAGAGAGCCTGTCAAGAAGGGAATATTTTATCAATATATTATGGGAAAGACAACTACTAGTGGATTTTCAAGGACAAAAATCATGCACCTACTATCAAACTTCAAGAAAGACATCATCAATAATATGGCCACTTAGTTGGATACAATGCAAGCCAAGAAGCATGAGGAGGTAGAGTAAATACTTGCAGAATACTTCCCTCACTATAGATAGAAGAAGAAGGACTTCAGATGTAAGATGGTGGTTAATACTAAGAGAAAGAAAATCCCTACTGAATTGAAGCCAGTAGAGGAAGATGATGACTATATTTTCTTTATTTCTCAAAGAAGGCCATGGGCTCCAAGACAAGGTATGCCACAAGACCCTTTAAATTTTAGTGGTCCTTATTCAAATGCATATAATAATCAATTGCAACCCAGATATAATTCAAATTTTGGAGGTTATCTACCTCATCTTGGGAATAATCCTTGGAATTATTGGTCAAATTATCAAAACCCTATACCCTAGTGGAACCCTCCATAAGGGAACTAGCAGCAACCACATGGAAACTGGTCACAACCTCAAGGTTCGTGACAACCACCTCAGGGTAATTGGTAGAAAATTCCACAATGGAGAGGAGGTCAGCAATGGCCAAATCAACCAGATGGATAGCTTTGATAGCCTCATAATTTGGCCTTAATGCACCTCCTACACCTAATATTTGTTCTGCTAAGACTACTAAGTTACCTAGTCAATTTATTTCAAATCCTAAAAACAAGTCACAATAGAAGCCTATCTATTCTGTAGATGCTAATTAGTACCTTGCATGTTCTATAAATATTAGTGATGTTCACCTTAGGTCTGGAAGAACTTTTCCAACATGAGCTTCACCAGTCATAATTGAGATTGTTAGGAATAAGGTGTCTCAACCTTGGATAATTCCTATTCTTATTATTTGTTTTGTAAAATGTATTTTCTTGCAAATAATGTAATTAAGTGTGAGTGTACATGTCTAGTTTGCATGTTGATGTGTCACTCCACTTGATGTGTTGGCATCTTGAATTGTGTGTAAGGAGATCATGGCTAAAACGGTTATGACAGATTCCTATGACATGTAAGAGCTATTTCTAGGACATTTCAATGATAGGTGAAGACATGAAAGACATGTGGAAACTGATAAATTTGATTACTTTACACTCTTCCTCCATTGTTCCAGGGTTCCTATTTTCTCAAAGAATAGTAAAACCCTAATACGGCTATCCTTGGAAGTTTCCCTAAAAAGGAAAGTGCATGATATAAGTGTTTTTTAGGGTTACAGGAAAGGATACAAAAAGAGTGTATTTTTGGTATGATCTGGTGCTACTGGATTTGTCTTAGAGTGTCGATTGTCTCCTAAAGAACTTGCATTACAAGTGTGTTGTAACCGTTGTGTTGAAGATAATACATTGTGCAGGTTTTGGAGTGCTAGGGTTTTTTACCTAAAGGTTTTCCCCAGGGTAAATCATTGTGTCATTCTCTATTTTCTATATGCATGGTATGTGGCTACAATATCATTGTTAAAGTAGTTAATGAATCTGAAATTGTAAGGATTTAAAAGAATTTGCACA
>MU225319.1:400010-414869 GCA_018584345.1 Thuja plicata
TATTTTCTATATGCATGGTATGTGGCTACAATATCATTGTTAAAGTAGTTAATGAATCTGAAATTGTAAGGATTTAAAAGAATTTGCACAATACTTTCCTATAGAGATTAGTGTAGGAAGTTGTTTCTGCACCTAAGTTTCCTTACAGAGATACCTATGGAAAAATTGGAACCATAAGGTACACCAACTGCACCTACCCAACTAAATATGATAAAATAAACTGAGGTTCCAAAACCATATGATGCAATTCCCCCATTTCATCAAAGATTAGAAGAAGTATCCAAACCAAAAGAGGATTGAAACTTTGATATAATAGACAAACTAAAGCATATCTGTCAAGATACCTCTCTTCCAAGCTTGAAAAGATGTCCCTATTTATGGTAAATCCATTAAAGAATCTTGTTTGAAGAAACCTGGGAGAAAGAAGAAAGATCCTCAAACCATGTGCATCCTATGTTGGTTAGTAGACATAATTCTTGGAAAGGTAACAATACCCAAGTATTATAACCCTAGTAGTCATGTAGTTGGGTTTATCATTAATGGTATTCAAGTAAAAAATGGTTTAATTTATTTAGGGGAAGTCATTAATGTGATAAAAAAAAAATGTCATGGATCATCTTCAAATCACCAATCTTAGAGCTACACCTATTATCTTATAGCTACCTGATAGTTCTACTATTAAGCCTGATGGGATGGTAGAGGATCTAGTTGTCACCTTGGAATCTTGGGAATACCCTACTAATTTCAAGATATTATCTCCTAAAGCTAGATTGGGAGGACATCCTATAATTTTAGGAAGGCCTTGATTAGCTACTTTTGATGCATATATTGGATGTTCATCAAGAGGCATGAATATCTTAGATGGTCTAAGCATAAAGAAACTTTCTGTTTATCCACCAGTCCATCCACAGTCTAATTTAAAGCATCTAGCATAGCCCAACCTAGTGGAATATGCATATAAAATTAACGCAGTAATGTAGCTCATGATGATAGATAGGGATCCTTTCCTAAATATTCAGGAAGAGAACCATGTACTGAGCAACATTATTCAGAATTATTACAGAGTGGATGAGAAACCTTTTGATTTTTTATCACATCAATCATGTTCATTAGTAACTATCCCCTGCTCCTAGTTCATCAAATTTTTCTATAGCTATAGATATGCTTCATACACCATTGCCACATGAAGTGAAAATGGCATACCTCACTGAGGTATCCATGATTGAGTTAACTAAGAAAGTTGAAATCTCACCAGGTAGATGTTTGAACATCAATGCCAATCTCAACCAAGAACAACAAATTTCTTTGATAAAATTTTTGTATCTCATAAGCAGGCATTTTTCTTGGGATTCCAATGATATGAAGGGTTTTTATCCTAAGTTGTTAACTCACCAAATTTGCATCAAATAGGATATTATTCTAGTAAGACAATCCCAAAGAATAATTAACCCCACACTCAAAGAGAGAGTCAAAGGAGAATTGCAAAAATTGCTAGATGTCGGGTTTATTTATCTAATCTCTGATAGCGAGTGGCTCTCACTCCTTATTATAGTTCCTAAGAGAAGGGGAAAGTGGAGGGTTTATCTAGATTATAGGGATTTAAATACTGCAACCAAAAAGGATCATTTTCCTCTTCCCTTCATAAATCTATTCCTATGCTATCTAATAGGAAAGAAATATTTCTCTTTCCTATATGGTTACAGTGGATATAACCAGATCATAATTGCACCAGAAGATAAGGAAAATACCACCTTTACTTTTCTATGGGGAACTTATGTTTATTTTTTTATTCCCTTTGTCTTTTTCAATGCTCTAGCTACTTTTCACAGAGCATTCATTAGCATATTCTAAGATATTTCACATGACTGTATGGAAATCTATGTGGATGACTTTACCACATATGAAAGTACCTTTGAGAAATCCTTGGGAAATTTAGGAAAGGTACTATAGAGATGTGAATATCACAATCTTTCTTTCAATAGTGAAAATAAATTCATGATGATGTAGGAAGGGGTAGTTCTAGGGCAATTTATTTCTCAAGTTGATCTAGCAAAAAATGAATTTATTCTTAACCTTCCTATGCCTACTAAACAAAAGGATGTAATAATTTTCTTGGGTCATGCAGGATATTATAGGAGGTGTATCAAGGACTTTAGTAAAGTGGTAGGGATATTATATAAACTACTAACTAAAGATCCATATTTTGAGTGGACATTAGAATGAGATGAATCTTTTCGACAACTTAACTCAGTCCTTACCCAAGAACCTATCGTTAGAGGTCCTAATTGATCAATACATTTTCATATTCACATAGATACATTAAACTGTGCCATTGGGACATTTTTTGGCCAAAAATAAGGTATTGTATAAAATGTCATTTATTTCATCAGCAAAAATGTGCAAGGACCATAGCTAAATTATACTGTTACAGAGAAAGAATTGCTAGTAGTTATTTATGCCTTTCACAAGTTAATCCACTACATTACTCGATATCAATTTTTTGTTCACACAAATCATGTAGCCATCAATTAGATTGTATAAAAAGCCTACAATAATAGGTATATTAGCTAGATGGTTACTTTTGATGCAAGAGTTTGACATTACCATCATTGAAAAACTAGGTAAATAAAATGTAATAGAAAATTTTCTTTCTAGGTTGCAAAAAAAGAAGGATTATAAGATTATAGATGATTCCTTTCCTGATGAGAATATTTTTTCAATTTCTATTTATACACCTTGGTATGCAGATATAGATAATTACATAACTTCCAATAGAATCCCTAATTATTTCTCTCCCAAGGAGAAAAGATTTCTTGTTGAAAAGAGTTTGAATTTTTCATGGATAGCTAGTTGTTTGTTTTATACAAGGCCTAGTCAATTTATGATGTGATGTGTCAGAGAGGATGAGACCTATGACATCCTTCATGCATTTCATGATGAATCTTATATGGGTTATTTTGTAGTCAAAAGGACAATGTTGAAGGTCTTCAATAAAGGATATTATTGGCCTACTCCACAAGGATGCAACAAAGTATACTAGGAAGTGTAATAGATGCCAAAGGATTGGAAGACCTACTAAAATAGATGACATGCCCCTCTACCCTTAATTTATTATTACACCATTTTATAAGTGAGGATTGGACTTTGTTAGACCTATAGATCCTCCCTCAAATGGTAAGTCCTATATTTTGGTGTGTACTGACTATGTAATAAAATGGGCTAAGGTTAAAACCAATGAAGCATTCCAGAGATAACAAAAGGTTGTAGAATTCATTTATGAGGAGGCATTTACCCATTATGGGATACCAAGGGAAATAGTGATAGATCAAGGTGCCTATTTCACCTCCAATTTGATCACAACACTATTAAATAAATACAACATAAGGGACATGAAGTCTAGTCCTTATCACCCACAAACCAATGGTCAAGTTGAAATAACAAATAGATAGATTGAATCCATATTAACTAAGATAGTGGAAATCCAAAATTGGAAAAATAGATTGTCTGAGTTAGTCTAGGCCTATAGGACCACATGGAAAACAACCACTGGTTTAACACCATTTGAGATGCTCTATGGGAAAACAATAGCGATGCCTATGGAATTTGAGCATAAAATAATGAGAACATCATTAGAATTGGATATAGATCTCTCCAAAAAACAAGAGGAAAGAAACATGCAGCTCAATGCCTTGGATGAGCTTCAAAAGTTAGCACTGCAGCAAATGGAAATAATACAAAATCAGAGAATGAAAAGGAATGATAAGTACATAAAGGACAATAAATTTAACCCTTGCGATTAGGCATTTATATATATGATTTAAGATATAATTCCACCACGGGAAATTTGCAAACATGCTGGCTTGGTCCCGATGAGATCATAGAATTCTTTGACAATGGTGTTGTTCAACTTTCAACTATTGATCATGTTCGATTCAAGATATTGGTGAATGGTCAAAGTTTGAGGTTATACCACAAGCCCTCTACAAATATGAAGTTGTTTCAACTATTCTAAACTTATGAAGACCCTGCAGTTCCTATAGAAAAATAGGGGAACTTCATGTTCCACCACCTTTTAAAATTGCATGTATCCATAATCACGGGGTCTTCACTAAAGGGGAAATAAAATACTTCATGTTCCTTCTTGATGTCAAGCTTGTCTTGGGAAAAGGTGCATGCAGTTTCTATAGGGATCTCCCCTAGCTCCAAATTTGATAGAAGGATTGTTTGGAAATAAAAAAGGACCATTCCCATTCAAATTTGAGATCATGTAGACCTCTCAGCGTGATTTGTGAATTTTTTTTGAGAGATGCTTGAATACTCATTGCTTAGGTTCTCCTATGGTCCAGGTCAACAAAAACTCAAAATCATCAGAGATAAAGTGAAGGGATGGAAAAGGACCTCCTTTGGAAATATCTCTAAAGGGAAAGAAAAGTTTGTGGTTGATCTTAAGGAAATACAGAGTAGAATGAAAAAAGGGGAATAAGATGAGAGGATTTGCATGGAGGAGAAATATGTAAGAGAAAGATGGATTAAACTGAATAAATAAGAGGAAGTGTTCTGGAAATAGAAGTCTAGAATCAATGGTGCACTAACGGGGATCAAAATACTAAATTCGTCCACATGTCAACCCTTAAACATAGAAGTTAGAATAGAATTAGAAGAATTAAATTTCCTAATGGAAGCCTCGTGGAGGAGGAAGAATAAATTGTTGATGGCTGCCAGATCTTTTATTGACCCTCAAGGTAGTAGTAATGTTCCTTTATTTGATACACATGGATTCCTTGATGTCAAAGCCACTTTGATCACTGAAGAGGACAATAGAAACATATCTAACATGTCACTTTCCAATAGGTAGAAGAAGAGGTGTTCTCCTTTGGTACTGTTAAGGCCCCTGGGCCTGATGGCTTTCCCCTGGCCTTTTTCCATCTATACTATGACATTTTTGGTACTAATATCTATAATGTTTCTAGGGATTTCTTCAAAATGGGAAGATTCCTAAAATAATTAAACTTTACTTTCATTTCTCTAATTCCCAAAGTGGCTAATGCTAAAATCATGTCTGACTTTAGGCCTATCAACATATGTAATACTTTGTATTAAATCTTCTCCAAATTTATAGTCAATAGGCTCAAGAACATCTTAGATAAACTTATCTCTCAAAATTAGAAGGGGTGTGTCAAAGGATTAAATATTATTTATGCGTTCATCACCACTCATCAGATTATTTACTTTATGGAAGCCAGTTAAAAAGAAGGTATGATTCTTAAATTGGACATCTCTAAGGCTTATGACAGGATGAGTTGGGAATTCCTATTTGTTGTTCTCAAAATGTATAGGTTTAGTGGGAAATTCTTAAATATGATTATGGCATGTGTGAATAAAAATATGTATCTAGTTCTTATAAATGGATCTCCTAAAGACTTATTTTCAATGGTAAAATAGATTAGACAGAGGGATCCCCTATCTGCTTACCTATTTACAATTGTTGTTAAACTGCTTGGCTGCAATATCCAAAAGAATAAGGACCTAAGTTAGTTGAAAGGTATAAAAGATGCTTCCCACCTCTCAAAATTCTATCACCAATAATTTTTTGATGATACAATCCTTTTTGGGGAAGCCTATTTGTCCAAAGCTAAGAAATGGAAGGAAATTCTTGGGAACTATGCCAAGTTTTCAGGACAACAAGTCAACTACCATAAAAGCAAGCTCTTTTTCTTCAATGGTAGTGAACCTCTCCAATCCAAGATAAAGAATATCATAGGTTTCAGTTTTGATTCCTTACTTGAATCTTATATTAGTTTACCTCTTACTACCAAATTCCCCTCATCTACTTATTGGAATAGCCTAATTGAAAGATTCCATAAAATGCTTGCGAAATGGAAAGGAAAAATGATAAGTTGGGCTAGGAAAATCTAAATCCTTAAATCTTGCCTCCAAAGTATCATGATTTACTTCCTTTCCCTTTTTAAAATCCTAACTTGGTGGTTAATAGTATTGAGAATTTACAAAAGAGATTCTTATGAACAAGTACCAAAGAGAAAACTAGAATAACTCTGGTCAAATCGGACAAAGTGTACATGTCAAAGAGGGTGTCTGATTATGGCATTAGGAAAATAAGATCCTTTAATAGAGCCCTCATAGGAAAAATAGGGTGGTTTCTTCTGGAGAATGAAAAATCTTGGGTTAACCTTATCACGTCCAAATACCTCCAAAACAAGCTTGCAGACTCCTTCCTCTATGACCACGTCTCTACCTTGGGTTCCCCTCTTTAGAATAGCATTCTCAAAACTAAACAAATCTTAAGTAAGAGTAGTACAGGAGAATTATTAGGAATGGTAATAGTACCTACTTTTGGGAGCACATATGGCACTGTGATAAAACCCTTGAGGACTATAATAACTTCAACTAGGTCTAAAGGTGGGTTGTTAGCAAATATGAAAATAGAGTCAGCAACTATATTGAATGGCATAATAGTAAGGCTATGTGGAAAGACTTCAAAAATTAATTATGGAAATATGTTGACATTCCTCCACAGCTTAGCAATTGTTTGGAGGAAGACTTGGACTCCATGTAGCCCCTCCTTCCTGATTGTTCCCTTTTTTCCTAGCTGATTGGTGATAAATATATTTGGAAACATAACTCATCTGTCCACTTCTCTATCGAATCGGCTTACAAATCTTTATAAAATGATGAAGGTAACAATAATAAAAAATGGAATTAGATTTGGATCCCTAGCCTTATCCCTATAGTTAACTCATTTTGGGTGTTCATGACTCATGGAAAAGCTCTAGAAATTGATAACTTGAATAGAAGCAGATTCTCCTTGGAAAACAGGTGTGTTCTCTACTATTCTGGTTGTTAAAGCATAGATAATATTTTCTTAATTTTTCCCTATATTAGGGAAGTTTACGATGGTGTTTTTTTCTCTAACTAATGTGAGTTGGACGATGCATGACTCTATGAGATTATTCATTAACCATTGGAGTTTATGCCTTCTCAATCACCACATTATAAGAACCTATGGACTTAGATTCCTCCCTTCCTCATTTGGAATATTTGGAAGAAACAAAATAATATAATTTTTAGGGACCAGTCTACAAATAAAAATTTCCTATTCCAAATAATCAAACAACAAAAAAAGGAGAACAATAATGATGTCACCTTTGGGAAAGGAGAAGGTGTCCCTACTCTATAGGAGTTAAGGGTTAAAAATAAGTAGGGAATTTAATAGGACCTCCTTAATATTAATTCGGCTAGTATTATGAGAAGAAAACTTGCAAGATGGGTTCCTCCACATGACGGGTGGATCAAATACAATGTTGATGGGTGTGAAAAAGGAAATCCTAGGTTCTCTATCATTGGTGGAGTTATCGGGAATTCAAAGGGCATTATAATTGAAGGTTACTACAAAAAATTTGGAATTGGATCTAATAATAGGGTGGAAGCAATTGCTTCCTGGTAGAACATAAATCTCCTAAAAGAGACAAACTATGAATACATAATTATTGAAGGGGATTGTAAGCTAATAATGGATTCCTTAAAAGGGAATGTTGGATTCCCTTGGGATCTAATGAGCATGCAGAAGGACTGTAAGAGAATTATCCCATCTTTAGGCATTTTCAGATTCGTCACACCTTGAGAGAAAGAAGTTGTATTATAGATATCATTGCTAATTTAGGCCTTAACTATCAAGATTGGTGTTACATGATGTTTGAATAGGGCCCTAAAAACCTAAAGGAGGTGCTTGCTAATGAAAGGAGAGAAGTAAGGATCAACTATGCTCATGATGAGATCAATGTGCAAATTTAACATGTGTGTATTTATAGTTTTGGGATGGCTCTCAGAATAAAGTATCATGAATTTTAAATAGTTGAAGGGTAAATAGATTGATGATATTATTCATATAAAGAATTATTATTCTTGGAATAGTAATGATCAAAGGAAAAGGATTATAAGTGGTATGAAAACTAAAAGGTTGGACCGCACTTTGAAAATATTTAAGAGAAAAATCTTTATTATAACATCTTAATTTTATAACATCCTGCTGTCCATTCACACCCAGCATCGACATACCTGGTTCCTATGGCGGTGGGCACAAGCACAAGTGATAAATGGTGGATTCATGGTGATGCAGCTTGGTCCCTGGACGTGTTTCCCTTTCATTAACAATCTACAAATTTGGGTTGGAACGAGATCACCCCTATTACTAGGGGATGGAATGAAGTGACGCATGGCTCCAGTTGGGAATCGATCAAGCCAATAGTTCAGCCTATGGGATGGAATGCAAAACCATTGGGTTGGTCACCAAATTCACAGTGAGAGTATGCTCCATGTGTTCCTGATGCAATGGAGGAGTAAATCATGGATAAAACCAGTTTTTGTCTATTTTATATTTGATCACTTGTATTTGAAGATCTAAGAATAGAGCCAATGTTCATGGATATATCTACTATGGCTGCTTCATCATGCAAAATCTCATTTTTCTTAGCAATGTTGATCTAACTCTCCGGCAATATACGAAAAATGTATAGAAATCATATTTTGTTTGAATACTACATAATATTATCAAGGCATAATATATGTATTCAGTAGTTTATAGGATGCATTGTTAACATTTTTATAGGTTGTAATGAGCTAGGATATCATGTTTTCTTACTGGTTCTTTCCCGATTGAGCTCTTGAATCAGTTTATAAGTAATTTATATATATAGTTTCTCGTCCACTTTTGTTTAAAAAACATCTTAATTTTACAATAAGTGTTATTACTTTAGTAATAATAATTATCTGATCCAACCTGAATGATAAGTGATGTCAAGGCTACGTGAAGTGACCCTCATTCAACAATTTTTAGGAGAAAAGGAAATATTAATACTCTCAAATGTTTATAAGTAAGTAAAGGAATTATATATCCCACGTGTCTAATGTATACTCATCAAAATGCTAAAGCCTCTATGCCAACTTGGCTCTTTAGTCCCAATATTATTTGTGATCAAAATAATAATTATGTTATGTATGATCAAGTGAAGGGATTTTTAATCAATCACTTGTGTAAAGATTGTCATTAAGGGAAATGTCTTATAAATAGCCTAAAGTATCATCTAAAAATATTTTATAAAATAAAAATTTGTCGTGTCATAATTGCGGGTTATGATTTCAAGCTTCTACATTCTTTCCAAAGGCATAAGTGCTTGGTGTTTGAGAAACTTCACTAGCATTCTGGTAAGAAGAAGAAAAGGGGTTTTTTTTTTTTTATAGAGTTTGGAAAGGGTGGGACTCTTATTTCCACTATTCAGGAGTTGAATCTCTCTAAGGTTAAAAGTATTGAGGGTCCTTTGTAGAATTTAAAATTGAGAGATTATAGGGAACTTTTACAGAATAGTGAGCTTTGAGATATTTTTAGTAGAGCCAATCTTACACCTTAATTCCATGCATTAAAGGATTATAACACTACTTTATCCATGAAGTTCTATAATTCTTGGCAAAAAGGCAATGTTTCCATTGGGAGCATCAAATTTTGCATGACCCGTGAGATGATAGATGAAACTACAAGCTTAAAATGCGAGGGTGATAGCATTAAAAGGAAAAGCTCTAGTGATAATAAGCTTTGCATAAAGGATTTTTTTAAAGAAAGGGGATAAATCTGTGGCCATGGCCAATGAAAATGGGTATGATAGGTTCAAGGATAACTTTAAGAAACCCTCTCTTGTGAAAAGGTGTAAAATCCTAGTGAATCCTACATTATTTTGGGGGGAAAATTAATATTATTGGCAAAAATTATTACTATGAAAGGAAAAAATATTGGTTGTACTAGCGATTTTGTTTCAATTATATAAAAATTCTATAAAATCTTGGTGAATCTTTCATTATTGAAAAAAATCACTGTGACAGGCACACATACCTAGAAACCATCATTATTCAACAACGGGTTTGGGGGTAGCATGGCCAAGACAGGGTCTTAATTTTATTATTTTATTAAGGTATCATGAACTTTATTATTTTATTAAGGTATCGTGAGTTAATTTTCTATCTGCTGACATAAACTAACCTTAATTTTTTAAATGTTGGATGATCCCAGATTAATGTCAGGAATTCTATTTTGAGCCAAGGTTTCAAAGGACACACAGATTCACCCAAAAGTCTCCAGAATAGAGACACATGTCAAATCTATTTCAGGGCAAAGTTTTAAAAGACATAAAGTTTCATTGAAAGTCTTCAAAATAGAGACACATGTCATGTAGCCCATACCATAACCTTAAATATCAACCACATATTGGAAAATATGGTTGTCCATTATGATATTTGGAAATTGTAAGCAATTTTTTTCAATTTATAGTGTCCAACAATTATATTTGATTGGTGATATAAAGATAAATAAACCAATGAGCAACGGGCCTAGGCATTCGACCCAATATTTATAAAAGTCTGGGTGACACAGCCAACCTAATATACATATTATATTGGCCAAATCCTGGGTCGCTGAAATTAGACATTCACCAAATGGAAAATATTCGCCACTAAAGTTATACCTAGATAGGTTCTCTCTGTACCCTATGTATGCTCTTGTTTGTTTCTTTGTTATGAAAAACTTTACCGTGGAAGGCAGGTATACCGCCTTCCAAGGGTATCAATTTCCTGTCTTAAATCATTTGAGAAATGGTCATAGGATTAAAGTCCCCTACTTCCTATATTCCCCTCTAACCAGCAGCATTGCCAAGGGTGCTTCTCCCCAGCTTCACCAAGGCCAAATTTATGTCCTTTATCAACAAGAATTTGATAAATCCCCATTCAGAAGATTAATTCTCTCATACCCTCAGCATGAACAAAGCCACATTGTGAATCCAGCCAAGGGTTCAGTCAAAAAAGAGATATTAGAAACTAACCCAATCCCTGAACCTAGTGGGAGAAAACCTCTAAGTCCCTAGATGAGGAAATCCCCCTTGAAGAGGCATTACTTGATACCACTTCCCAGAAAATAAAAATGGCTTCCACTAAACCCAACTCTTCAAAGGAAAAAAATACCAACAAAAGGGTGAAAAGGAAGAGCCCTATTATCGACATTGATAATAAGGATGAGAAGAATGGGGAAACTAAACAAATGGAGGAGCCTAAGCATGAAGATAGTTCAGGAGAGAGGAGTGTTACTCCAATTGCACATTGAAGATGTCATTAGTTATCAAGCAGACATAATGGATAGATGGTAACAAAGTCAAACAAGACAGTTGGTATATTCACCAAAGTACAGAGTTAATTGAGATCACTGATCATGCCCAGATTTAACCGAGTACAGTGATACCTGAGATGATAGACTATACCAAGTAGTAGACAACACCGAGCTACACAACATAACTGAACAAAAGTATAACCAAGATACATATTCTACACCGATCACCAAGAGACAACATTAACAAGTGGAATAAAGGCCACCTAAAAGTTAGATATGGCACATTATTCAATGTAACAACCTTTTTTGCCAACCTAGATAACATTTTACACAATCGAGGAGGACCTTAAATTTTGGATATACAATATTAATTTTTTATATCTCTTATGTGTAGATGATCAAGGTAAATTATGTACACCATTGATCTTAGGGTAGGGATGCAATTGTTAAGCCCTAATTAGGTCATATCGTTTGATATATAAATGTATAGATTTCATTTTGTAATGTATTTTGATCAAGAAATGATCAAGTAGCTGCCATACTACAGACATCAAAGATTAGACAAGGGATTTTAAGGATAGAGACTACATTGTAGAATTCAATTTTCAGAACTAAGGCAAGGCTACCGAGCATAACAGAGCAGAAGGGTAAGATCATCAAAAGTGATCACTCTTTGTAAGCTTTAACATGCTTCTTTATTTCTACAGTAGTGAAGTTTTGTGGGTCTCATCCCCATCGCATTTTTTACCTTCTAATAGGGGCTTTCTGCGATACCAAAATACTAGTTTCATGAGTACTTAATTTCACGTATGTGTATTGTCTATTTTACATGCATTTACACTTCAGCGGTGATACTATATGTTTTATGTATGCAATCTACTCAGCCGGTTAATACAAAGCAGTGGTTACAAAGAATTGATTAAAATTTTATAAGGGTAGTAATTCACCCCTCCCCTCTCAGTACACACCCTTTCCATTATCCCAACAAGGAGGTCTTCTCATCTTCATAATAAGGAATATAAGGGCAAACAGATTGAGGAGGATGTGGTTCCTAAGATAGAATTAGACTATGAGAAAGAAGAGGAGAAGTCTACTAAGAACATATAGGATGAATATTATGCTACTAAGGCTAAAGAGCTCAAGGAAGAGGAGAAAGAAAAATTGATGGAGATAATAGTAAACCTGAATGAGTTGGAGGATATGGTGAACATGGTGTGTAAATTGCCCACCCATACTGGTATTAACCCATTGGATAACATACCTCCCTCCCCTGTTCTAGATGAGAAAAGAGCTTCCTCTAACCTCCAAAGTCATATTGATGAATTGCAAAAGAGAATTATTTCTCTAGAAGGCTCTACTAATATATCAGTGAATGAAAAAGATCAATTTAATGATCATGTCATTCTCTCTCTCTCTGTAGGGTGGTTTATGGGCTTGTGGAAAAGGCTCTATTCAAATTTTTCATTAGGAAGAATAGGTTAAAGAAAGGGACAAAGAAGAGGAAAGAAATCCAGATAAGTGAGGAAGAACAACACGAGGAGTATAACAAAGATTGGAAAAGCATACTCAATACTCTTTCTAAAGACTGGGATAGAATTTCTAAGCTAATGAAAGATGAGTCTGTTAGTTTTTTGTTTTCTTCTCTAATACCCCAGTTTGGTTATGATAGTTTTAAACTTAAGCTCAGTTTTGTTGTTATTATAGCATAGTTGTTGTTTTCTAAACTGTTGGAACCTTCCAAAGATACACTGTCATAGATTTTGTAGTAGTATGTAGAACATAAAATCTTTAAGATATTTGATGATGATAAGCTATAATAGTATTAAGGTTAGTAGTAGTAGTGATAGGAGCTCTTTGAAAGTGATTGTATCAATTTTTGATTAATTTTGTGGGTGGGGTTTTTTTGGCTTGCTCTTGGTTGTTATGGCCTTGAGTAGGGGTCCTAGTGGTGGTTCTTATTGGTTATTCTATTTTTATGGGATCCAGGTCCTCCCCCTACTAACTTAATCAAAAAAATTATTTTTTCTCTCCCATTTTATACTTTAAAAAAATTGCTCAATTGTATTTCAAATATCAAATTTACACATATTCATTTAATTTAAAGTCATGTGTTTCTATGATAATACAGGAAGCAAAATAAATATGGATTCCAAAAATATTTTCATAGTAGTATGTCATAGGTATGTGTCGACAAGAGAGGTCAAGGACAATGAATTTTTAATAAATATGGCATTTGTCATGTAATACCTCAAACATATCTCAACCTTGTATTATTGCATGTGTTCTTTTTTGAAGAAATAAACACCCAAAGTTCCAAGGGAGACATCAATTTATTTGAATTAAATCTCTTCCACATATCTCCTTATTCCTATAGATGAATTAATACTCAACCTCTTCTTTGGTGGAACTCTTATGGGTATAAGTAACCATATTTATTATAAATATATCAATATTATAGAAAATCATTTACTAAAGATTATAAGTGATACTTTGTAGTTGATTTAACTAAAATAGTTAATAGCTACAAATGCATTGATTCTTCTCAATTATTGAGTATATGTCTCCAAACATCATATTTGGCACTTGACTCAGTATGCTATTACATCAAATGATGAATGTGAATTTACAAGATATATCTAAATTGCAAAGTATAAATAGGAGGAGAAAGAATTTAGAAGAGGAAAAATCACTTGGCACTTGTGAGATAAGTTACACATTATATAATGTTCTATAAATCATACATTTTTTTGCTTAAAGGATAAAATTATATTCACTTTTAATGTTTCATTGAAGATCACTCATTTTGGAAGTGGAACACTCCTCTGGTTTCACTAAAGAGCATTCATTTTATGAATGGAATAAGCTGATTTTGTAGGATGATAAATATATTTAAAATTTGGAGGACATAAGTAAAATGGTGAAAAAAAGAGTGTCATAGGTTAAAGAAATGGTAGTGCAAAAAAGATATAATAATTTAGCTACAAGATTACTTACATAGTAACATAGTTTGTAATCTATAAAGTGTATTTTGACAATAGGAGTCACATTTTATAAAGTATATTTTTGACAATAGGAGTTACATTTTCTTAGATTCATGTGCCTTAAGCAAGTGAATGATAGGCTAGCTTTTGTACAATAATTAATTTATACATGTGAATGTTTCAAAAGATAAAATTTGAATGTTGACTATATTTTATATTTGACGAAATAAGACTATATATTATATTTAGGGAATGTAGATTTGTGTGTGTGTAGACATTGATAATTTGCAATAATAGGGTTATGTTTGCAATTTGATTAAAGTTACTAGCAGTAACTACGAAGTTAACTTTGTGTGAAAAAAGTTTCATAAAACAAAATCAAGTAACTTGAATATTTTATATTATAGATCGTTTACAAATCTTTGCTCATTCTAGCATTACAAACTTAGCTCCTTACAAGGAGCCACACTAGAAACAACGAATGGAAGACCAAGAGTCACAACTTAGAATTCTAAAAACTTAGAGTAACTTGAATATTGAGAAAACTTATGCCAACAAACTACTACCATAGACTACATATAGTGAAATTGATTTCTACTTCTAGTGTGAAACATACTTTTAATAGATATATTCAAAATATCTCAAATTATTGTTCACCCACTTGTTTAAATCATTTTTTTAAGGTAAATGTAAGGTATGGAATTTTAGTTTAAAAAA
>MU225319.1:415854-447444 GCA_018584345.1 Thuja plicata
CCTGCACAGCATTTGCACGTAATCATTCACGCCTGCATCATAAACAAGCCCTGGATCGGCTGCCTTCCATGGATTTATCTGCCCAGCCCCATATGCTAATTCTGCTTGCCCATTCTCGGCATAACTTCGATCTATTACACTCGCTGCATCACAAGTCTGACTGTTAGGGATGGAAAGTATAAACAATCTAAACAAATGAAAGAACATCGTAGAAGAAATCTTTTGTCGTGCCAAAAACTGTAAGATAGTTGCAGCATTAGTTCGCATTTTGTAGTCTATTGCTATAGGATTTAGCTATGTAGTGTTTTATTGAGTTAAATTTATTGATTCATGTTTTATGAGTAGTGGTTTACAAGAATTCATTTGTCACAAGAATGAATGCAACACTTAGCACTCATTACATCTAGCACTACTCTAACTCGAGCGCACTTAACTACGGAGTTCTCTCTATGGTCAAGTCCACTCTGCTTGCAACCCCATTTGCAAAACCTTCAGCAAGTGTTGTGCCTTACGAACCATTCATTGGTAAGTCCCTTAAGCTCATCAATTGATTAGTAGGAGATATTTTCTGCAACAAGTCAAATTGTGATATTGCTATCAGGATTGAACTGTGTAGCTTTTTGAGTCAAACTCATTGGCCCATGTTTCATGAGTAGTGGTTCACAAGAACCCATCTCTCACAAGAATGAATGGAACACTTAACACTCATTACATCTAGGTGATGCTCATAGAGGTGAAGCACCAAGACTTCCCAGGAGATCATCTATCCCATTACTAATCGAGCTCGAGCACGTTTAACTATGGAGTTCTCTCCATGGTTAAGCTCACTCTACTTGCAATCCCATTTGTGAAACCTTCAACAAGTGTTGTGCCTTATGAACCATTCATTGGGAGTCTCTTAAGTTCATTTGTTGAAAAAAAGGAGATATTTTTCACAGGTCAAATTGTGATGTTACAATCAGAATTCAATTATGTAATTTTTTTTATAAAATTTTATTGAATTTCATTTTTTTTCTCGTACAAATTATCAATTAACAAGAGATGGATTGCAAAGAATAGTTAAATACCTGTAGTCAAGAGAGCCGATTTTACAGCGGCAGGAGACCAATCCTTATGGAATGCCTTAACCCAGCCCGCTGCTCCTGCAGCGTGAGGGGCTGAAAAGGAGGTTCCATATAATATATTAAAGTGGGAGGTCCTTGTGTCTCCTTGAATAGGAGTAAGTGGAATATTTGGTGAGTAAGACCCCATGATGTTCACACCTGGTGCAGCGATGTCCGGCTGATAATACATTTAATTATATTGTGTTATATTCCATTGTATTAAGCTTTCAAGAGAATTGATTTCTTTTTCTCCTCCTTATTTTTATAAATATTTTGAATTATATTTTATAATGACATAATTTAATATTAAAAAGAAATACCTTCATAATGTCTGGTGTTAATATATTGTGACCTCGTGAAGAGAATGAAGCCACTCGTGGTGCAGGTATTTTGGGAGTGGTAGTTTTTTGAATTCTTGCAATCGGATTCCTGATGCATTGCAAATAGAAGTAGAAAAATGTTAAAAAATAGTTCATGGATTGATAAGCAGGAGATATTTTCTAGAGCAAGTCAAATTGTGATATTGCTATCAAGATTCAACTGCGTAGTTTTTGAGCAAACTCATTGACCTATGTTTCGTGAGTAGTGGTTCACAAAAACCTATTTCTCTTAAATTGAACACTTAACACTCATTAGATCTAATTGATACTCACATTTATCTTCATTCATATTATACGCTTTTAGTGCAATTTACCTGGTTGAAACTATGTAATCCAACACAAGTCTTGCTTCTCTACGAGTTATTTTTGTGGCAGGGCCATAAAAGACATCTGCTGAGTCAGGGGTTGTATCAGTGGCTATAATGGTACCCGCACCAGCAGCAGTATAAACCGTATAATCTGGACGATAGATAGTGAAATAGCAAAGGACGATCTTTCCACGCACTTTTTCGGGATCCAGAGCGTAATATTCACATTCACTGAAAAATTCACAAAAGTAATGATAAGAACATAAACTACACAAGAAGCATTATATACACCATAATTTGTTTTCAAATTTCAGTAAGCTTTTTTTTTTGTTTTTTTACCTAGCACTTTTTTTGCTAAAGCCTTCATTGGGAATATCACCTCCATATACCAATGGATGCCATGTTTTGTCCATCATGTACGTGTTTATAGCAAGTCCCTGTAGAGAGTTATTATTACTCAAAATAAAGCTCCGGTGAACAAAGATAAAGTTAATGCAAACTATTTTTTTTCTATTAGATTGTGTAAAGAGTTTTTAATTAATATTTTGAATTACATTATGTGATTTGTTATCAGGATGATAATTGAGGGACTGAGGGCTAAAGGAAAGAAGATAACATTAGAAATGTGAGATTTTATAGACAGGAACGTTCTATTTTTTTTTAACTTAGATTTCATATTCAATTGCTATGAATGTGTCTATTCAAATTCTGCAGTCTAAAAAAAGTAATTGCTATGATAGTGTTTAATAACTAATGTAGAAAACAAATTACCTTTATGGAAACATTGTTTCCAAGATAAGTTCAGATTCCATCCCACGATCAATGGTAGTTGCTGCCACAGTAAGAATCCATGGAGCAACATTACCAATAGATCTTAAATCAGGTCCAGCATTTCCAGCAGAACATGAGACTAAAATTCCCTTCTGTATTGCATGAAATGCTCCAATGGCAACAGTATCTTGAAAGTAGGGGAGAGGAAAAGCCCCAAGTGACACAGAAAGAATGTCCACACCATCATCAAAGGCTGCGAAAATATCTGCATAAGCACAACCTTCATTAACCCAACAAACCTTGTACATAGCAACCCTTGCGCCAGGGATTCCACCTCGTGCAAGTCCTTCAGCAATACCGAAAAAGCTTGCATTCCATATTAAATATCCAGCAGCTATAGAGGAGGTGTGTGTTCCATGGCCTTGTCCATCCCTTGGAGACTGGTATTCCCCTTGAAATAGACCAGCAGTCGAAGTACGATAGTACTTTGCTCCGATAAGTTTCCTACAAATTCAATCATATGCCCACACTATAATAAACTTTTTGATATGTTCAAAGAAAGTACCTGAACTGTTTTACTAGTAAAATTGAAAAAAGTTCAAAGGATTGAATCATAGTAGATATATCTATTTTCATTTGTTTTTTATAATCTATTAGTTAAACATTTAGTTGATCTTGGATTTGATTGAGTATCTTCATTTTTGTATCGACTAATCACACTCAGTGATCGACCATGAGGATTAAAGAAAGTGTCAATCTAGAAATGTAAATTGATTCATTATAAGAATGAAAGAGTCTCAAGCGATGTAGAAATGTAAAGAGTATCAGAAGACATAGAAATGAATATTGTAATTTACATTTTTGACATCTCTTCACACTCTTTCTCATCCTGATAATAGATCATAAATTGTAATCTAAAACATTGATCAATGAAATATATCTATAATAAAATCAGTCGAGTGAATCTAACTTATTGCAGGCTTTAAAATCTGACGTCAGGTTGCAGCCACCCTTCCATCCGGGAAGAAAATCAGCATATGCAAAATCACCAAAACTTTCTGATTCTGGCCATATTCCTACAACACAGCAGAGATATGATCTATTGTGACATTAGTAAACAATTGATGAATTTGATTAAAAGGAACAATAAACAACAAAGTACAAATTTACCTGTATCTATAATACCAATAACGACGTTGCTCTGATAATCAAAATGATATGCATGAACAGATGTATTCAAGCCCACGAAATCCCACGAACTAGTAGTCGAGGGTTGCACCTTCTTGCTCTCAAACACCGAAACTACGTCATCCATATCTATATTTCAACAACAAACAAATCTATATAAATACTCCTTAAAGAATCTCTCTGTTCATATGCATATATTTTTTCTCTCATTATTCTCGATCACTAATATAATCTAAAACATTGATAAAAAAAGTCACACACAATCAAATTCAGAAGCACTCACACTATACTCCATAAATTATAGAAATCTGATTTACCTCTGAGTTTTGTGGTATGTGATGGAGAAAGCATAGCTGCAAACCCACGGAAACTCTTCCAATAACTAACCCTCAGAGATTCCTTAGCTACCACGTCGCTGTTCCCAACATTACAACTATATCAGCTCACACATTTTATGCTACACATTTAATACAAAATCACTCCAAACTCGTGATTTTTAGCTAAATTTGTTAGATTGGGCTAAAAATGAAAGAAGACTATAATAACCTTCCATGTACAGATTTAAGCATTCCCTTGTACTCAGAAGAAGCTTCTTCGAGGGAAGCCGCGCCGCCTTTTGAGGGAATAGAGCCCATGTAGACGATGTAAAGCTAATTTGACACAACCAAAAAAAAAAATGTTAATTGCATCACCAAACATTACTGAAATGCTTTTGTTTAAGAAATTAAAGAGTAAAAACATGCCTTCTTATCCTCCGCAGACCCTTGTGTGCAGAACAACATCATGATGAACAAAACGCCAAGAAAAGAAAATGGTCTTTCCCCGGGGCTGCCATTGCAACCCTAATCTTTGTGTTACAGAGGGAAATCCTACAAAACTATCAACTAGTGTGTTAATTTATAGAGAGTATTTTTGCCACTCTGGTGACTCGGCCCTTTATTCTATTTCAAGCTTCTCTGATAAAGATTAGAAAGGTCAAACATACCTCATCGGCAGCTGTCACAGAGATTTTAGAAAATGGATGAAAGTATGCCTGATATCATTGCTGTTGGGTCGGAAGAAAAATGTTAAATAAGCAAAGCAGATGGTGAGAAAGATGATGTTATGGATTTATGCAGATTTTGATTCCAACTAAGATGGACTTGTTTGTTGTATTAAATTCGAAATTGTATTTTATCAATCAATACTTATTATTGATATTTAAAGCATGACAAATTAGAAAAGGCAAATTCATACATGTAAATTATAAACTGTAATTTTATGTGTATGTATTTATTATATCTATATGTATAATGAAATAGTTGTTACGTGTTTTTCTCTAGTTTATAGGTTTATTAGATGAGGATAGTGAATGAAGTTAACCAGCACACTCTAAATTCTAATTTGTTGGTAAAAAACTCATTTCCATTTTTTCTGTTTTTTTAGTCAGTGTTATCATTAGACTTAATGATGTGATTTATTTTCAAAATGGAGGAAGCCACAACTTTTCATGTTGATGTTTAATTAACTTTAGTCTAGTAATATCTGTTTCTTTTAATAAAAAAGGGCTTAAAATTTATTCAAACAAGAAGTTATATAGAGCACGGGCATTGAAAAAGCCCTATCAAGATGTACTAAATGATTTAACTGTTGAGACAATCCTGACACAATCCGTTCCACTCCCTAGTGATATTACTTAGAGTAATAGAATCCATAGAAGTACACAAATTAAGAATCTGGTTAACGACCAAAGCTAACTGCTATATGTTTTCTTATATATTAAATTATTAATTTTGATAATAGGGAGTTATATTGTATTCATTCAATTGAAAAAAAATCAATAATTTAGCGAATGAACATGCAGAATTAAAAGGAAATTGTAATAATCTTATATTTAGGTTATTTTTTATTTCAAACAATTGTTAACTTGTCATTTTGTCTATTTTTCTATTGATTGGTGTTATGAATATGAAGGAATCAAAATCAAAATTTCATTTATTTTTTAAAATTATATGGTTTGTGCATTCATAAAGTTAAATCTATTTCTATTTCATCCTCAAGAAGAATCATATGAAATGTTATATCCTTACCCCCTAAACTATCATTAAATAAATCTTAATGTGAGAATCTCCAACAGTTAGAGATAAACAAAGTAAATTTGTCATCATAGTTATTCTTACATACAATTAAAAAATAATTCTTCTATAATAGTGGAGGTTGATGGGGGCTGTCATTCTTCCCATGAAAATTTATCTGCAATTTATACCCCTTCTTTGACTACACTTATTTTGTATAATTTTTACATGTGTGTAAAATTAATATTTTTTTTTCTAAGCATAGTAGCAATCAAGAAATTTGTCAAGATGAACAATAATGAAGAATTATAATTAATGATCACCACTAGCCTTCCAAATCTCTAAGAATTCTATCTTTTTCAAAGTTATGATACTGAGAAGACTTGCATTCCAATTCCTAAATATTTTCTAATAGAAAATAATCCCAAGAATGAAGATTCAAAAGAACCTTTTTTTAATATTTGATAATATTTTCTAGTAGAAAATAATCCCAAGAATGAAGATTCAAAAGAACCATTTTTTAATATTTATGAATGAAGGAGGAGTAGATTACAAAAGAATTAGTCTAATAAAAGATTGTGCATATAATATAATTCGTATTAGTTCCTTAATTTAGATTAAGGAACAAAACATAACCTAGTAAGGTATCTGAAACTGTGAACCACCCGGTTACTCTGAACATGGATAAAACTACCCACTTTGTTTCCAATCCTAGTAGTCCCTCCCCTCCTATGACTCAACCCAATCAGGCAAGTAGTGATGAGAACCTCCTCGCTGATGGCTTCCAGAATGTAACCAAAGTCTCCAATAAATGGAGAAGGAAATCCAATAAAAATTCCTCCAACATTCATGACCGTATCTCCCCTATCACATCTAACATGTTCACCCCTATTGAAAATGCTTCTCTGACTTCTCAACCCTCCCCCATGACTGTTGTCAATTACATAGGATCTACTCCAGACAATCCCTCCAATAAAACCCTTAAAGAAATCAGTGATGATTATATTGTTGTGGTTATTCCTGCTATTCAATCCACAGTTGGGGATGATTACCCTCGCCTTAAACAATCCATGGAACTTGAGCTATTGTTTGATTGTGAGGAAGACCTTACAATAGGGTTCCCTTCTTCTAAATGAAGAGGAAGACCACCGATCTCAAAAAATAAGAATATTAATAAAAAGAATGGGGAGATATTTGATATTGTGATGAATCCGAAGTTGGATTCATCTAAAATACGCTCCTCTCCCTCCAATGTATCCTCATGAATTGTGTCTCTTGGAATGTTAGGGGACTGGAGTGTCCTGATAGGAAATACGTCATAAAAAGTTTCCTCAATACTTGTCATAAGATTGATTTCCTTATGTTGCAAGAAATTAAGGCTACTGGATTTATTCTGGATTTTATGTGGAAAGATGTGATTAAGATCTACACTAACCACCCGAAGGGTAAGGGTGGTGTTGCTCTACTTATCAACCCTAAATGGGAGAAGTATATTACTAGTCGTGGTGTCTCACCTTGTAACAGGGCTATTTGGATCACCCTTAACTACAATAACTATGTTTTTGGGATTTGTTCTATTTACGCCTCTAATGACTCTAAGGAAAGAACCAGCTTTTGGGGATGGATGGCAGCTCTCCCTTGCATCCCCTGGTTGATTGCTGGTGATTTCAGCATGGTTGAAAACTAGGATGATAAGGATGGGGGGTTACCCTTTGCCTGGAAAGATATGGAAAAAGTCTACTGGAACAGAATGAAGAACTCCATGCAATTTTTTGACCCTTTATTTGATAATAAAAACAATAATTCGGGACTCAGGCACACGTGGTGTAATTACCAACAGGGTTCGGCTAGAATTTATTCCAAACTTGATCATTTTTATGCTAGCAAGAACTTTTTCTCTGTCTTACCTGATCAGCTTGGAAACTCTGTCCTTGTTACTCCCACCTCTCTTTCTAACCACCATCCCATCTCCACTTCCTTTACCTTCAATAATTCCCCTGATCGCCATCGCATTCCTAACTCCAAATTCATCCTGAATGTTAGCCTTCTTGAAGATGAAGAGGTCTTAACTACTATTTACATTATTAGTATCATTAAAAAAAAAAATTCCCTAGGAATAACTGCATCGACAAATGGATTATGAATATTAATGCTTGGCAAAATCTTTTGGAGACCATTGGCTAGAAAAGGGCTAAGGACTTCAGATTCACTAAAACTGCTGACTTATTAAAGGCTGAAATTAACAACCAATCTAAACCTTCTGACTTTGAATGTACCTCTCATGTTATTAAAGCTAAAGATGCCCTTAGGAAGCACTTGGTGACCAAAACTAGAGGAGCTAAGGTTAGGTCCAGAGGTCACTGGCTCCAATATGGAGACTGTGGATCTAAATTTTTCTTTAATCTTATTAAACACAAACATTCTAATGAGACCATTAGAAAAATCATCATAGACAACCATGAAATTATTGATCTTGAGCTTATTAAAGAAGCTTTTTCTACCTTCTACCAGAACTTATTTTCCTTTGAGGACTCGGTGGAGGGTTCTTCCCTCAGAGATCGATGCAGAGCTCTTATCCCTAAAATGATTTCATCCGAGGATGGAAACATTCTTGCTGAGAATATCTCTTTAGATGATGTTATTAATGACATTTATTCCCTAAAAAATGATAAAACGCCTGGTCCTGATGGCATACCTATTGAATTTTACAAACCCAACCAACATTGGATTGCCAAAGACCTTCTTGAGATCTACTCGGAGGCTCTCTCTAAAGGCTCCCTCGGTCCCTCTATTAACAAAGGTATTATTAAGCTTATTCCCAAGGATGGGGACAAGGCTCTCATCATGAATTGGAGGCCCATTATGCTCCTTAATGTCTCTTACAAGATTTTCACCAAGATCTTGGCCACTAGTCTTATGGGTATACTTCCCAAATTTATTTTTTCTACCCAAATTGGCTTTATAAAAGGCAGATACATTCTAGAAAATGTTATTACTAGTTGGGAGGCTATGAACTGGGCCAACCAATCCAATCAAAACTCTGGCATGTTACTCTTAGACTTTGAGAAAGCCTATGACAGGGTCAAATAGAGTTTCATCTCCATGATGCTTGAGGCATTTGGCTTTCCTCCCTTCTTCTGTAATGTTGTCATCATGTTCCTTCATGATGCTTGTGCCCAAATTGACATCAATGGTTCCCTCTCTAACTCCTTCCCTCTGGGTAGGTCTATTCGGCAAGGCTGCCCTCTGGCTCCTGCCCTCTTTGTCATTGCCTCTGATGCTCTCTATTATTTACTTAGAGATAATTCTTTATCTCCTGCTGTAAAAGGCATATCACTTCCTAATGATGATGATCTCATTAACAGCCAATTTGTTGATGACACAGCCATTTTCTTTGAGGCTTATGCTGATAATTTTGAAGCCCTGCAAACCAAGTTGAATCTATTTTGTGCTATATCTAGTGCTAAGCTCTCCCACTCCAAATCCATTTTCCTGGGTTGGAAAGAACAGCCTCCTGATTGGTTTAAGAACTATGACTTTCAATAGGGAGGCCCCCAAAAGATTGTGAGATATCGTGGCATTCCCTTTGCCATAAACCCTTCACTTAAAGACATGTGGCTTTGGGTTAAAGAAAAAATTACTAAAAAGTTGGACATGTGGCATAACCATGCTCTTTCTTTGGCTGGCAGACTGCAGGTTTGCCAGAAAATTTTATCCTCTTATAACATCTATTACTCTTCTGCGTGGATGTTTAACAATTACCAAATTTTTGAAATCCAAAAAGCTGTTAGAAATTTTTTATGGTCTGATGGCAAAAGAAACAAAAAATTACATTCTATTAAATGGAATTGGTGCTGCACTGATAAATTGATTGGGGGGCTGGGGCTGAAAGACCTTAGAATCCAAGGTATTTCCCTAGCCGCCAAGTGGATCTTTCACTCCATGAATGGAGATGCGCCATGGAAGATTCTTGTTAGGAATAATATTGAGGGAGGCTTCCCAACTAATGCTAAATCTTGGAAAAACCTTCCTTTTAATGATTTAGTCATTGGCAACTTCCCCATTAATGTTCAAGGGTTTGAAGTCTTCAAATCCATCTAGAAAGCTTGGAATCAAGTTAGATAATTTATTATTAACAAGGACTTTCATGATGACACCCAAATTTATGGTGAAAGATCCATCTGGTGGAATCTTCATCTTTCTGGCAAACCCCTTACCCTTTCCCAAGGTTGTTCTACTAGACAGTGGGCCAGCAAAAGACATCTCAAAGTTTATTTATATATTTGAACAGGACAGGCTAATTAGCTGGGAGGAGTTGAGAAATACTTTTAATATTCCTATCTCTCAAAAGAAAACTTATAACATGATTCTCAAGGCTACTCAAAATCTCCCTTCCATCTACCATGTTGACTCTCAGAGATTCTTAAAATGCAAGTGGTCGGATGGGACCATCCTATCAAAGATTAAAGCTAAAAATATCTACAAGATTCTTGGATATGATGATTCCATCCTTGACC
This sequence comes from Thuja plicata, assembly GCA_018584345.1. Lineage (NCBI taxonomy): Eukaryota > Viridiplantae > Streptophyta > Pinopsida > Cupressales > Cupressaceae > Thuja > Thuja plicata. The sequence goes on from MU225319.1 coordinate 426,176, forward strand.
ATAAAAATAAGATTTGGTATTCCTCTCTGGATGTCTATTCTTGGAGGAAGTATTTCGTTATTCTATGGAAAGGTTGTGTTGAACCCAAAATTAACTATTTTAGATGGCTTTTTATACTTGACAGACTGCCTATTAAGAGAAATAACAATGAAAGTAATAACTATAAGCTTTGTAATCTCCCTGAAACCAGTAGGCATATTTTCTTTGAATTCTCTTTTGCTAGAAATGTTTGGAATCTTTTTGGGATCTCCTGTCCTACTTATGTCTCTATTATTGAAATTGTGACTGGTCATATTATGGGGCTTAAAAAAGACTCTAACATTTTTTGGAACATCTTAACGTCTAACGTCTTATGGCGGATCTGGAAATGCAGGAATGAAGAAAAGTTTCAAGACACTCCCATGGTTCTTACTGAGTTTTCAAAGAAACTCACATATTTTAAAATTTCTTTGCAGGTTCATACAACTATGATGATGAACCAAAAGAAGCTTTAGAGATTTCTTCAGAACAGACATGCTACCTTCTTTGTGTTTGAATTAAAGAATGGCCATGAAAGAAGAAAGAACCTGGACAATATTCAAATGTTTGAAAAAACCCTGGACAAAGTGAGCAAGGAAATCAAGAAGAACAGGAACTCGAAGAAAGACATCTTGGCCATGCTGGGTCAGATACAAGACAAGAAAAAGGTTGCCTGGATGGAGGGAGAGAAGGGTTGGACCACTTGGGTTGATGCCAATGATGGCTGCCTCCAGTAGCTTGTTTCTTTTTCTTCCTTTTACCATGCTCTGATTAACTCTTAAATCTGTTGAACTCTTTTTGGAAGGCTCTGCCTTCGTTTTGATGTAAAATTTGTAGATACTCTCTACCTTTTTTGAAATCCTTATATTTAATACAAAAAAAATGAAAATCTTTGAAATAGTGTTGAGATGTAAGAGGAAATTCATTAGGTTTATGGATATAACAAGCTAAATTTCACAAACAAAATAGTTAGAAATGTCCACAAGAGTTCAAAATAAAGAGATAGTTTGTAGACAAACTAGTGTAAGTTCTAGGGACCCTATTTATCCCAAATAAAATTTAATAAACATTTATCATATAATAAAAATAATAAGAAAATGTATTCAAATATTTAAATAATTTTTAATTATATTTTTAATATATTCAAGTTCTTAATTTAGATAATAGCAATATACATAATTAATACATGAGCTACCATGTCATATAACATCAATAAATAAACTATTAAGTATAATTATAAATAATATTGAATACAAATATAAGTATATACAACGTCTTAGGTGGTGACACAATCATCCCATATGATTATCCACAAGATGAGGATAGGAACATGGTCCATATGATTTTTTCTTGAACCAAGAATGAATACTTATTCTCGACATGAAGAACCACTAGTTGTGCATAAAGAGACTACCTACTTGGAAAAAAATGAAAGAATGGAAACCTTGTTATGTAACTTGATATATCTACATTCATTTATAATAATGAAATGAGATGTCCTACTATCAAGATATGGAAAATGAAAATACTAATAATTTTTCTAGGCTAATTCATCTATTTAAATGAACAAGGCTTTGGCCAAAACACTTAAGAATAACTAGATATTCCCAAAAAGAGTGTCATTGTTCTCTATTTACCCATATTTGGTATAGTTTCTTGGAAACAAATCCCAAACACACATACACAAGAAGGAGAAAGTAATTTCTTATAACAACCAATAGGCATATACACACATACAAATTAACTTCATTCATATGATATCTATCATTATACTAATGTCATATTTATCCATTCTTCAAATGATAATGTAAATAAATAATAGACTAGTTGTGCCTAGAGATATGCTCAAGCACACACCAATAAATATCACACCACAACTCACAAAGAAATTAAAACAAATTTTAAATTTTGTAAAATAACACACAGAAGCTTAAATCACAACCTATGAAACATGAAGAAATATTTTGCCTCTGAAAAGAGCTCAATGTTTTCCCTCCAAAAAGTGTTGAACACACACCAAATATTGATAGGGGGGTTGAATTAGTATAAACTAAAACCTCACTTAATTAATCAACTATCTTGAACATTCACCTTATAACACATTCAAAAAATAATGAACTAAAATAACAACACAACACCAAGTTTTTTATATGTGAAAAACTCAAATTTGGAAAAACCACGGCGAGTAGTTGCCCACAAAGATAAATCACTGATATGTAGTCTAATTACAAAGATAAAATGATCTTTGGACTTGCAACCAAAGGCTCACTACCCATACAAAACAAAATATAGATAGGAAGCCATTACTCTAGAATTATTAAAAAATGGCTCACATGCAAAGTAGAAATATACAAAATAAGCGTGTGCACCCAAGAATCACTTTCTTAGGGACAAGATACATACAACTCTTCTTAATAGATAATAATAAATTCTCCTAATAATTCAATTTTCCTACACAACTCTGTCAACCTTAGCAACACATTGTCACTGCCTTGACTTCGCTACCACAATCTTAAACTTCTATCACACAAACTGGATTTATCTCTTCTAAAACTCTAGTCATGGATCGTCACTTCTCACTAAAAAATATATTACTTATATTCAAATCATATATTGTACTTATATACAAGATAGGTCATTGGAATTACACAAAGGTCATCCATGCCAAAAGAAAATTAAATAAAAATTACAAGTCGGTCATTTCAATATAAAATTACAATAACGTCCATACCAGCTTAAGCCATTGATCTAGTAGGTTAAGCAGTCGGTTAAGCCATTTACCCACCTACCTATAGAATGGTAGGGGGCATGGCCCTGAAAATGGGGCTAAATATTTTTTTTCTCAAAGGACTATCAAGAGCATATGGACCAAAATATAGGTCACACATAACATGAACCCATTTAGATAAGAGATAATAATTAAATGCAATACCTATTCCAAAAACATGAAGCATGATCAACTCTAGGAAAATGAGGGACCATGAACAAGTTACACATAGCCCAATACTAGATCCACAATAGCCAAAACAACTTCCACAGGTGTCTCATATGTGTGATGACATTAAGTTTTTCCATTAGTATACTTAAGTGAAAAACATGATAAAGGTCATCGATATAGGCATACCCGACGGATAGAATACTGTATAACCGATGAGATTAAAATACTTGTCATAAAAATGCTAAGTATAGACTTTCTCGATGAACACTGTCAAGTGTTGAACTGATGACAAAGCATAAAGGACATCACCGATGAAACAGTTTTCAGTACATCACCGACAGATCCAAAATCACCAAATCGACGGTACAGTTTTGTGAACATCGCCAACAGAGCAGAAAAGGAAAGGAACCCAATGAACCATTCAAAATAGGGACACCAATGGAGCAGAAGACAAAAAAGATCAAAGAATGAAATAAAATCGACAGAGTGACAAAGCAGTCTGACCATCAGAACCGACAGTCAGTTACAAAACCCAAAAAAAGTGGATCTGACTCTCCACGTTAGATAAAACATTGTAACTCTATTTATAGGATTTTAATTTGTTTTAAAACATTACTTGAGGGTAAAGAAAGCATATTGTAAATTTTTTTAAATCATCCTAACGGATCTAAAACATAACTAACTAAAGATCAAGGTCAAGTTGTAAACCTTGGATCTAGAGTTAAAACTTGTAAAAGCGTCAATCAAGAATGGACCTAGAAACTAGTATATATAGATGTTCAATCATTTGTAATAGGGAATGAGTTGATAAATTATTGTAGCCATGGAGAGGATCTAAGCAGCACAAGTGAATTCATGCAAAGTTTAGAAATAGATCATATCAGTTCTCAAAGAACACAGAGAAGGCTACCGACGAGCAGAGACAATCTATCATTCAATCACTCAAGGTGATTACATATACATTGTAAGCTTTATAGGATCTATTATCAGAAATTAGAGATTGCATATATACTATCAGATCAACATTTATAATGTATATTGCATTCTAACAAGTGCATCACATTAGAAATCCTTTTGTAGAACATGGAATTAACAGTTCTTGATAAGTCTATTAATAGAGTGCACTCCTAACGGTGTTGCTAAAGCTTCAAATGAAGTAGATCCTAATAGGTCTCCACTCTAATACTCCTAACAGGGTAGATCATTAGAAGTGATCACATTGTAAGCCTTAACTAACTCCATTCTTATCTGTAGATAGTGAAGTTTTGTGGGTAGACATCCCCACCGCAATTTTTACTTCCTAACAGACATTTTCTGCGATATCATATCTTGTGTTATGTGTTATTTATTTTCATGTATGTTTCTTGAATGTTTACACATGTAAAGAACTTATGTTATGAATTCACATACATAAAGAAAGATGAACAGATAGATAGGTGAGTATACAAATCTAATGACACAAAGGTTAATGGGCCAATCACATAAAAAGTTTTAGAGGTACTGATTCACCCCTCCCCTCTCAGTACATCATTCTAGTAATTCCAACAATTAGTATCAGAGCTAAGTCTCTTTCTTGAAAAGCTTAAAGACTTAAGAGAAAAGATCAAGATAATGGAAAAGTACAGACTAGACAAGACTATTGAGAATGAGAAGTTACAAATTTAGATTTACTATGAGCGGTACAAAGAGGCGAGAGTAAGAATGAGAAAGTTGCTTGATGAAAATAAGATTATGGAAACTAGGCTTAATGAGAAAGATTATCAAGAAGAGGAGATCCCAGATTACTTCAACTTAGCTGAATCAACAACAAGCAAAGCACCAGACACATCAGTAGAAGAGATTACAAGTCTACAAGAGATCAATCTACATCTGATAGAGAAAATCAAGATGCTACAAATCGGTCAAGAGAATCAGATGGTAAAAATGATTGATGTCATGAATGATTCAAGAAAATCTGAATCAGAGAGAATATTGGCTATTGATGATAGGAGGAAAATCACAGAAAAGCTACAAGAAAAAGAATCAGAGATTCAAAGACTTACTGATCATCACCGTGAGATTACCAATTAGATCATTCTTATGAGTCAAGAGGCAAACAGATTAAACACTGAACTCATTGAAAGAATACAGATCATCGGTGAGCTAAGAGAAGTGAATGAAAAGCTAAAGCATGAAGTCAGAATTCAAAATCAGCACAATGAATTAATCAAGAAAGCTAAAGATAGAAATAAAAGAATGGATGATTTCCTTGACAGACAAAGAAGGGTCAACAACTACACATGTATAGGGTACACCGACAATGGAGAATCATCTAATCAATCATATCAAAGTAATGTTTATGAAACTCTAAGAACCAAGAAGCTGTCATGCAATCACTGTGGAAAACCAGGCCACACCTCAAACATTTGTAGAAACAAAATGAAAGGTATTCCTCAATCACAATCTACTTTCATTGGTAATTGTTAGAAATGTCACAAGAAAGGACACAAGGCACATGAATGCAAATCCAAGGTGACAAATCTAAAGAATGAAACCTACATGGACAAGTACTGTCCTACCTGCAAAATGAATGGACATACACATCAGAAGTGCTGGAAAAAGAACAAGAAAGCATGGACAGCAAAAGAACCTGATAGTGGCTACAACCCGACAAGAATTGGTAACTCATATGTTTGGGACTATAACACATGGTTAAACTACACAGCATGTGGAAGGTATGGTCATATTTCTGCCAACTGTATGAGAAAATGGACTAGAAGACCAAGAGGATGGGCCAATCAAGGTATGGCATGTTTACATTGTCATAAGGTTGGACATGTGGTAAAATATTGAAAACATCGACTGATAGACACAAGCACTTATCCCGATACAAACACCATTGATGACATCAAGAAGATGAAAAACAAGATGTGGAGAAAAGCTACAAACACTGAAGGTGCTGGAATAAGCAATGCAAATGATGACACCCCATCCAATGGATCTGGTGGCATGACTATTCACAACTAAGCTTCACAAGTAAGTATGGAACTGCATTATGACAAGTTATATTATGCATTAGTTCCATTACACATTGATCATATTGAGAAAATTAGCATTATTAAAGATGCACTATATTGTTACTTGTAATATTATTGAAAAACAATTCCATCAATTAATGGGTACAATAGGCATCGGTGAACACACACAGTAAAGTTGACACTACTTACCGAAATGTATTAGGCATTACACAAAAGCTAATTCGCTAAGTGTAACCGATAGACATCGGTGATCTTTGAGCCGATAGAAGTTGTCGTCGCCATCTTACCGACAATCATCGGTGAAATCACCAAAGCTGCTAGCTACCCTGAAACTTTGCATTTGCACCGACAATTTTATTTATGCCTCAACCGATGAACTCAATCTTTGTATATCGATAATTTGTTAGGCATTAATGACAACTTAGGGCACAAAATTTATAAAAGCGCGATGGAAGAAATCATTTTGCACCCGCAATTTTTGAGCAAGAAAGAAGAGCTAAGCAGAGCAATTGAAGAGCAGATTGAAGTGCAACCTCAGCAAGATTCAAACATGACTCAATAGATTCATAGCGATCATAGAGATTCAGTAAGTACCTACAATCACCGACTGCACTGTTTGATTTATGGAAAGCCCTAAATTTCAAAATACGATGGCATCTACTTCAAGAACAGAAAAAATGAAAGAGGATAAGAAGAAAATGATTAATCTTATTAGAAATAGTACTTGTGTTGAACCTAAATACAAGTTACACCCAGAAATTGCATCGCAACCTGATGATTCTGGAGCATTCTCCAGAATCCCACCTAGGGTTTTGATGGTAGAGGACGTAAGGTCCTATATACATTGCAAGATCTCAGAATTAGGAGATCTAGACCTGGACAATTCCTATAAGGCACTATGTGATGAAACTGGAAACCTGAAAGAAGAGCACAAGCATCTAGACGTGAAAGGTCTAACAAATGCATTACACTTTCATAGGGTTTTTAAGACAAAATGGATACGGATAGTTCTAAGCAAAATGCATAACTAGACATTGTGGCTTGATTAGCCTAAATGAATAATAAAAGATGTTATTCATGCGGTTACTGGATATCCCACAACCAACAAGCCAAAAGGTCACAAGCACCCATCCTTGAAGGAAGTAGAAAAGTTGACAGGTGTAAAATCAGACAAAAGAGGTCTCAAGGTTAACACCGTCACCAATAAGGAACTTAAGTTTGGTGCATGTGTGATATGATATAAAATCTTCCAGGCTAGCAGAATGAACAACATAGCAAGCACTGCTATGAGCACAGCCTACAAGATCATCAAAGAAGGAAAGAAGATGGATCTTGTAGAAATATTATTAAACCAACTTGAGGAGAACATGAACACCATAAGGTCATCAAGGACAAACACTTGTAAGTTTGGTTCTCTTATTATGTGCATATTCTATTCCTTTGAAGAATACTTTCCTTCCATAGGCAAAGTAGTATGGGACATAAGCAAACCAATCACCATACAGATATGTGAGCACATAGAATCATTAGGTATAGATTTTGACACTACTACATTTGAGGCTAAATTTCAATGCAAACTTCTGACGATTGATTTTTTTTTGTGAATTTGGGCTTTTTTTTGTAATAGCCCCCGATGGTGTCAGAATTCTGATGGGTTTTAAATAGACCATCAGAATGTCAACAGGTTCAGGTGTATACATGAAAAAAAAAAGTGAAACCAAATCATTTTGCAAAATATTGAAGACTCGAGAGGAGGTCAAGAGAAGGAGGCCGAGTGACACAGTGACTATTTTAAATAGTACATCTACCCCTTGCTGCATAGGTATTTCCCATACTCGTCCTTTTTTAAATATTAGCTAATTTTTGAAGAATGGTTGTAAACGGGACGCACATTGCAATCTAGGGTTTCGTAGGTAGCAGTTCTACATTTAACTAGGTTTTTACTACACTAGTTTCTGTGTATGGCACGCAATCTCTGCAACTCTTTCCAAAACACCAACACGGGACAACTAAATCATTCTGTATGATTTCTCCACTACATAAAAGTAAAAATATAATATCAATTTAACTCAATTTTTTCTACACTAATTTTCGTGTATGGCATGCAATCTCTACAACTCTTTCCACAACACCAACACAGGACAACTAAATCATTCCTTATGATTTCTCCACTGCATAAAAGTAAAAATATAATAAAAATTTTGATCTTTACTGCAAACATTTGGGATTTACAAACCCTGTGAACATTTTCCATTGAGGATCAAATGGTCTCTTTGATTCCCACCCTACCACAGATAATTTTATACTCCACCTGTGTCTTAGTGTGGAAGTAACAGAAGGAACATGAAATATTTGATTGCAGTGATCTTTTTGAACATTAATATTGGTTTTTTTCTTTGGTTATTGATTAATCATTATGTTTGAGTAATGTATCTTACTTAATAATTTAGTATATTATATATACTTACATATAATGCCTCCCATCACCCCTACAATACTGGCTATGGAAATTATACACCCTTTTCTATTGGGTATCATAAAAGAAGCTGCATGTTTAATGTCATGCATGACTTCCTCTACATTCACATTCATGGTGGTTTCAAACTGCTCCATCTCATAATCTGCAACACTGGTTTTATGTCCATCTCCCTTGCCTGCATTGTTGAACATAATGTCTAATTGTCCATGCTTTTGCATGGAAAAATCCACTGTTGCTTTCACATCCTCCTCTTTTCTCACATCACAGTGAATGTAAGTTGCCCACTGAGACAGAGATTCAGCAAGCTTGTGACCAACATTGTCTTTAATGTCTGCTATTATGAATTTGGCTCCATTTTTTGTGAAGAGGTGAATTGTGGCTTATCCAATGCCTATTTCTCCTCCTGTGATTATTGAAGCCTTCCCCTCCAATCTTCACTTTGGAAAGATTCAAAGATGTATAAAATTGAAATACAGATAATTTATTTTATTGAGTCAAGCGATTATAAGAATTTCTTGATCGAATCATCAAGGATTAGATTAACTGATGATGAATAAATTACAATAGCTTCATTATATAGAGATCATAGATACATCAAAAGACTTCAAGAAACTTATGAGACAAATAGTGCATTATTAGAAAAAAAACAAAAAAATCTAAAAGCATAAAACTATGTAAGTAAGAAAAATTACTAAATATTTCATTATTTGATTATTCGATTGCAGTGATATTTTTGAAAATTAATATTGATTTGTTCCTTCCATTATCGATTATTTAATGGTTATCTTCTTGTTATAACTTAGTCTCTGCTCTAGTTTATTAACCCTAGTTAGGTTTTTTTAATTTTTATTAGTTATTAAGTCATATTATTGGCCTTTGGAAAGGAATGGGTTGTTTGACATAGTAATCACAGTCAATGATTAATATATCTTTAAAACTTTGTAATTGTTTATTCTTTCCTGTCAAAAATTAGAGAACTTCATTGTAAACTCTAGTTTTTTGCTAGGGAAATTTAATTGCTCAAATCTTTGATAGTTACCAAAAGTTTCCCTAATATTTGTATAGGATAAGTGGCTTGGATAAAGGTCTTATATCTTGGAACATGTTTGTATAGAGTTTGTGGCTTGGATAAACTAGGTCTTATGTCTTGGAAATTTCTTCCTTAATTTGATCAGGCATTCTAAATCATATTTTAATTAGCTTGAAAGGAAGTTGTACATACGAATTTTATTAGTATGAATTTTGTTTTCATTCAAAAATAAAGATCATTATAAATATGGTATAATGATGCATTGGAAAGATGGGCATTCATAGAAAACATATATAGAGATTTGATCCATAGAATGTATATAATATATTGTTGTATTTAAGGTTTATTTATGTGCAATGATATAATGTATGGATTCTTGTACTTATGTGATACATATGGTTTGTGTTTGGATACCTAGACCATAATATTGAATTAAATATAAAAAATTTACAAAATGCAATATGAGTCACTACCTATATGTATTGATTGGGTATTTTTTAAAGCCCCATTTTACAAAACCATAAAGGTGTCATGATAATTTTAACTACTTTTCAAGAACTTTGCACATCTTTTGAATGAAAAGGTGGAGGATGGTCTGGAGAATAGAGCCAAAAATCCAATTGATTCATAGATTGATGTTGAGATAATTTTGTAATTGTAGATCTGCGTGTCTTGAGAATTTGCAGATTTATTGGAACCTTATAGGTCATTTTTTTAATAATATGTACCAAACCTTATCTTGTGGCTATTTTTGTCTAGATTTAAATAATAAGCTAGTTTTAGGAGACATAAACTAACACCCACGAGTCCACACTTCAATTTAAATCTATTTTATTTATCCATGGAGTATAGATAAGAATCCTACCACTCACATAAATCTCAACCACCACACATTAGGGTCATCTTATACAACATCATTTACAAATGGAAATTAAAAAATTTCAATCACTCATTATCCTCATTCACGATATTCGAAGCACATGCTCATAAATGCTCTGACAGGAGGTGTTACTTATAAATGAAAGAAACTCATTGTTGGATTTGATACCAAATGAAAGAGTGGAATAATTCAATGATATTATTTGATAGAATTGTGTGCCTTTTATACAATTCTAAACAAGTCGACAATTACATATCCAACAGAGTCGACAATTATAGAATAGCACAATTATCCTCTCTCCTACTTCTTGGTTAGGTATTTATCCTCAATATCCATCTCTCTACTTCTTGGTTAGGTATTTATCCTCAATAGAGGCTTTTTCCTTCTTCACCACATTTTTTTCCATGAATTGAACTCTTTTAGCTGATTTAATAGTGGCATGCGTAGTTACATTTGTATATAATCTAATACGTGTAATTATCATGTTGTAGGAAGGCATTTTCAGGGTAGCTTATTATTGTGCATTTTTCTCTTAAATAGAATCTTAGTTTCAATTTATTAACATGTTTATTGCATATGTCTTAGATAAACTCATATTTTAGCATGCATTTAGCTTAGTTGCCTTTATGCACTTCATTTTCATGATCTTGATAGCTAGAAGATTGTTAGGAGGCGGGAACAACGGGAAAATCAAGATTAAACCAGAATAGTGCATGTTCTACCCTTTCTCCTCATTGTTTCTCCTTTTGTGCTATGTAGATTTCATATAAAATATTCAATGTTTGATGAATGGTTTGCATTTGATATTTGTTGAATTTATCATTTGAATTTTTGAATTTATCATTTGAATTGTTGATATTACTGGCACGTTTAATGATGCCATTCTAGATTAAAGGGGTGATTGTTCCCTGCACCCTCAATTAAAAACTTGCCTCCATTTGTGGTCTCAAGTTGCCTCCATTTGTTGTTGATATTACTGGCATGTTTAATGATGCCATTGTAGATTAAAGGGGTGATTGTTCCCTGCACCCTCAATCAACAACTTGCCTCCATTTTTGGTCTCAAGTTGCCTCCATTTGTTGTTCCATGCACCCTCAAAAAGCATTAGATAGGCATATTTGTCATTTTGAGATCAAAGATAAAGGCCTCCTTTTTTATGCGCGCACACACACACAACATATACAACATATACTATACTATACTACACTACAAAATCATTTCATAACTAACTTTTCAATTTCTATATATAATTAGGTTATAGATAATCTAAGTGAAGAAGGATCATGTTAGACAATCCAAGTGAAGAAGGTAATGGGGATACAATCAATAGATTGTGGTCTAACTTGAAAAGAAAAGGCGATGGAAAATGTTATTGTCCCTGCAATATTTGTAAGGGCTTAAACACTAGAAGATTGCTAATCAAAACAGCTAAGAGACATTGTAGGGATAATGGTCACATTGAAGGGGGGTTTGATTATCATCAATTGGTAAATTTTTCATTATATTTTTTTAACAGTTAATATATATATGAAATACACTTGATGATGAGATCATTATCATGGTTTATTTGTGTTCATCATTTTTATATAGGTCGACCTCCCTAGGGGAGTACGTGATATGGACCACGAAGGTGCGAATATGGAGAATATGGCTTTGGAAGTGGAGGATCATGGAGGTGTGAATATTGAAGTCGAAGATTATGATCCCATGGAAGATGACAATCATGCGCAAGATAACACATTTGAAGATGATGGTACTAATACATTGATCCATGACACATTTGGTACTCACACAACTGATGACGATGATCAGGATGATTTTGATGTCATCCATGATATACCTCTACTTGAGAAGGCAGCCACGACCCTTTACGAAGGCTCCCAAACAACTCTTCTCTCTAATGTATTATTGTTGTTGAATTTGAATGTTATGAATGGTTTATCCAACATAACAATGTCACGTATGCTAAGGTATGTCATATATGTCATTATAGTAATTAAAGGGTGAAACAGGTACCATAAATATTGTTAATATTAAAAACTTATATTTTTTCTATAGATTGATAGGTGAGTTTTTGTTACCACCATCGAATATTCTCCCTCGCTCATACCAATAATTATGTGCCCCTATGAAAGATATTGGAATAGCGTATCAAGCAATAGATGCTTGTCCCAATGATCATATTATTTATCATAAAAAACATGAATTTGCAACAGAATGCCCTGAATGTCATATGAGTAGATATCAAACAGATCAAATAACAAAAAAGGTGCCTCACAAGGTTCTTCGCTACATCCCCATTATACCACGTTTGCAAAGATTTTTCAGGTGTAGTAGCTTGGCACAATTTATGGATTACCATGCGCGTAATAGGAGCCAAGATGACATTATTTGAATGCCTGCAGATGGTTTTGCATTTAAGGACATAGAGGAAAATTGGACGCACTTTATCAAAGAACCTCAAAATCTCAAGCTTTCATTGGTAGCAGACGGTGTCAATCCATTTGGAGAGCTAAGAGATCTGTTTACTCTGTTTGGCCTATTTTTGTCATCAACAATAACATTTCTTCATTGATATCAATAAAGAGGGATCACATTAATGTGGCAATGATTGTTCCAGGTATTTGATCATTTAATAGTTATCTTCATGTAATTATAAATCTTTTATTAAAATGATCACAATAATTATGTAATGTTGTTGCTCATTCAACTAGGTAAATACCAAGTTAAAGATATGAATGTATATATTGAGTCTCTTATCCATGAGTTGGTGGAGTTATAGAATGGTGTCACTATGTATGACATCTCTAGACCAATAGGACACAGACAATTTCAATTCCATGAAATGCTTGTATGGACAATACATGATGCCCCGGGGCTAACACATTTTTCTGGTATGTTATGGTGAATTCAAGTTGTAGATGATAATTCTAAATATAAAAATTAACATATTTAATCCAACTATATCATTATCTTGTAGGTCTTCAAACAAAGGGAAAATTTGCATATCGAGTTTGTGGTCCAAAGATGAAATCTTGTCATTCAAAAAGTTTAGGAAAGCAGGTGTTTGATGAGCATAGACACTTTCTCCACAAAAATCATAACTATCAAATTACCAAAAAACATCTTTTCAATGGGAAAGAAGAGACTACTTCTAAGCCATGAAGAATGAAACCTCGCCTATGGAAGCTGAAATATAATAGAATTAATCATCAAGGTACTACCGTTCTACCTAATGGTTTATGTTTGGAATTTGTATATTTATATTGTATTTTTTTTGTTGATTATGTGATTGATGATCATGAATTTCGTCAAGGCAATACTACTGAGCACCTTCCAAAGGGACTAAAAAGTTATCCCAGACAATTTAGTAGGTTGCCATACTACAAGCAGCTGCAAATTGTGCATTTGTTTGATACTATGCATATTGGAAAGAATGTAATAGAGACATTGTTGAAGATATTAGATGGAAGGCGTGACAAAGAAAAAATTGTCAAAATTTGTAGTGACATTCATGATTCCAATCATGCAATGAAAAATTTCATTGGATCAAATAGAAATGGAGAACGGATTAATATAAGTGCCCTTCCTTGGTTATTAACAAAGCAACAAAGTGATGTCATAAAATAAGTCATACTAAAAATTTGATTTCCCACATGAGGATTTGCTATGAACATAAGCAGTACCATATCAAAGAAAAGTGAATTTGGGCCAGGGTTGAAAATGCATGATTGGCATACCTTTATCAAGGTAAGTCATGTTCTTTTGTATTTACAATATATTTGTAAATTTCATGTACTTCTCATTGTATTATGTGAGAAAAGAATGACATGATTATTTTTATAATTGTTGCAGTACATGCTACCCCTATCTCTCCCAGAGAAATTTGACAATAACATCAAACAAGTGATATATGATCTTGGAAAATATATGAGGTAAGCAATGATATCTGTTCAATTTGTTGTATATATTGTAAAGTCTCGTATTTATATATTTTTGTGTCTTTAGTGTCTTGTAGGTGGTTTTCATCTAAAGAAATCCATAAAGAAGATATAAAATATTGGAAGAGAAGAATTCCTCATCTAATGTGTGAAATGCAAAAGTGTCTACCTTCAACCTTTTTCAATGCACAAGAACACTACCTCATACACCAAGTTGAGGAGATTGAATTATGTGGACTTGTACACACTCAGTCAATGTGGATGGTTGAGAGGCACCTAAAATTTTTGAAGGCTTTGGTTCAGCAAAGAGCACATCCTGAGGGTTCTATGGTGGAGGGATATATGGTATACTAGACTATGGTGTACATTACTAAATATCTTCCTAAGCTTGCAGCAAAGATCTATATAGATCGCAATTGGGATCTTGACACCATTAGAAAATTTGAAGGGGAGTACTTGGTGGGGAAAGGTAGAATGAGGAAAGTGGGAGGTAATAAATTATAAGATGTTATTGTAGCTATTAATTAATTCTTAATCTTCAAAATTATTCGGTTGTAAGTTGTCTATTTATTTTTTGTACAGCTGCTCGAGAGTGGGATGCAATACATTTGTATATTGCAAACAATCAAGATTGGATGACTATATGGATTGAACAATGTCATCATTTAGGTCACATATTAACATGGGAAGTTGTGTCTTCATTGGTTAATTAAGCTCATCGTAACGGAGATCCAAATGTTATGCAAACAGAAATAGATTTAGCACATGGTTTGAGAGATTTCTAGGTATGTATAAATTTTTTAATCACCCGTACGTTTATGAACAACCAATGCAATAATTTATACATGTTTGACATATTTTTGCAGGTCAAACATCACAAGGCTATGGTTTGCAATGGTCACAAATTTTGCATCAAAAAGTTGGATGACATAAAGAAAACTTGTAATTCTGGGATAAGTGCAGTCTTTCAGGTGACTAATATTTTATCTTGAAATGACTTACAACCTCGAGAGTCTGAAAATTGATACTATGGAATTTTGGATGATATAATTGAGTGTGACTTTAATTCCTTCAGATTAGTTCTCTTCATTGTCAGATGGTACAGGCTACAACTTAATCAAAATAATCCTGATAGAACTATTATTAAACATGACAATGGATTTCCAATGATTAATATAAGGTGGTTTGAGCTAGTTGGGGATGAGCCCTATGTTCTTCCAAGCCAATGTGAGCAGGTATTTACTCAGAGGTTCCACATAAATTGGGTCGGTCATTTATTGTTAGACATGAGCCAAGAGGAAGGCCAATGAGGTATAATGTGATGGAAGAAGAAGATTGCGAATAACTAAAAGATGATGTAGATGATGATCACGAACAATAGTTAGTCGATGATGTTCCAGACGCAACTTTTCTTGAAGAAGAAGATGATGATGATGATGATGCTAATGATGATGATGATGATGATGATGATGATGATGATGATGATGATGATGATGATGTTGCTGATGATGATGATGATGTTGTCGATGATGACGATGATGACAATGACGGTGGTGGTGATGATGTCGATGACAATGATGATCATAGTGATGAGTTGGATGAAGAAGAAGATGAATGACATGAATGAAATGTACAGTTATGTGATCACTGCTTAATCTATTTAATAGTGATTTCTTGATAGAAATGTGCAGTTATGCGATCAATGCTTAATCTAATTAATTCATGATGTACCTTGTAATGTTTTTAATTCATATGAGATGCTTATGGTTTTTAATGTACTTACTATGTGTTTTTGAGTATATGTATCATGAATTTTTTAGCTAACATAAGATAATTGAATTACATATGTAGGTACCCGAACCCCTTTCATGAGCATCCCACACAGTCTCATGGATCGACAGGTATAAGTCAATACACCCTATAGAGATGAATGTATTTCAAAGTTTGTAAAATATATCGCATTACTTGTTATCTCTCTCATTTGATGGAGTGCAGGTAGCAGCAAATAGGTATTTGTTAGATGTGTCTTCCTTGAGCAAAGGAAATATAGGAATGGAAGAAGAAAGTGAGTCATGTAGTATGTCTAAATTAGGAAGATCAACTAGAGGTCAAAAGACTAGAAGGAAATTCAATAAATGCATGAATTTTTTTCTTGCTCAAGGGGGGTCATGTTTTTATGATGATGAGAGAAAAGGCGACATTGAGGTGCCCTCTAGGTATCAATATCTATAGAAACAATGGGTCCCTAAGGAACTTCCTTGAATAAATACTAATTTTAGTGTTAAAGGCAAGATATATCGCATTCCACCATCATCAATACATGGTTTGGGCCTATTTTCCATGGATGGCGTAAAGGTCTCTTACAACAAAGTTGTTGAATTGATGGAGTATGTTGGACCTTGTTATGATTACAAAAGTTGGATGTGAATTGTTCAATATAAAAAGGTATGTGTAGGTATGCACTCTCGACAAATTATATTCAACAAAAAGATAATGACCAAAGTAAAAGAGTGGCTATATACATTGATGGAAGGCCAAAAGCATTAGGGAATATTATAGGTTTTATAAATAGCACGCAACCTCTATCAACTATTAAGCAACCCAATTGCATATTTGAGGTGTGCATGGGAAATCGTGTATTTGTATGTGCGATAAAATCAATAAGAGTAGGGGAAGAGCTGCTTATTGATTACAATTTGAATCGCATAGATATAAATAATGTCACTATCATGGGGGTGCAGGTACATACTATGTACCATTAAATAATTGATTTTTTTTGCTAGCCACATTTAGAGAGTCTCCTCACCATCCACCTCATCTCCATCATATTCTAATGAAATTTATTAATCTAGTCCTTTCTAATTATTGGTTAACTTTAAATAATAACACAGGGCCACAATATGGAGCAACCACGTAGAGGGGACAATGATGATCCTGCATGCACTTCTTCCCAGCAGGTAAACCTCTTTGTTATTGTACTACACCTTAGATAGAAGCAAAATGTTAAATACTATTTTTTATTATATTCTTTTCATCACTGTTTCAAATTAATTCTAATAGTGTTACTAATATTCTTGTCACAGATAGGTGGTTAGCAGAGAAAGGGAAAGGAACCCGCAGTGTCCTTTGACGAGGACCTAGATGTTGATTTCAGTATTTGTGATGACCCAACCTCTACAATTAAAAAATGCCTCCAAAAAATTGGAAAAAGAGTGGCTCAATTGGCATCTATATTCCCTCCGACTCCTGAGTCACAAAAGAGGGCAACTGAATTGATGCACCTATCTCAAAATTATAGAGTAAGTATTAATGTAATTTTTAATTATAACAAAAGTTCAATAATAGTTTTTATGTAATACTAGTCTTTTATGTCATTAAAAAAAAAGTGGATGTGTTGCTTTTACGACTTTTTTTGCGTAATTTTTATCCTCACGGCCATGATGAGGGTATTGCAATTGCTTCAGGTAGATCGCAAGTTGGACTATTTTTTTTTTACTCTCTAACAATATTGTCCATGCTAATCACTGCTTTTATTTTTCTTTAACAATCTTATTCTTCAGTGTGTGTCAATGATCATTTACTATCACCGCCTCATATAATGCAGGCAGACTCAGATGTACTGCATCCTACAATGTCGGCAACACATAGCATGGCCACAGATGCCATGGCACCACCTACTCGTACACAAATTTTATTTTCTTTGTAATTATATATATGTTTATTTCCCTTGAAGTATTCTTTCTTAGCAGAATTTCATAATGGATTCAATTTATGCAACAGGAGATGCATCACTTGATGGTGAATTTCCTAGATGTACTCGTATTCCTAGTATGGGAATGGTGAAGGATTTCATATTGCTTGTGAGAAATGAAGAAGGAGTTCCCTTGAAAATAGCAAAACTTCCAGGTACTTTAAAGATTGGACCTTTCTTTTCCTATACTATCGTATGTTAATTACACCTTGCATTCAATATGAGAAGCTTACATCTATTGTATTCTTATTTTATACTATTATATCCTTCAACTAATGATCTCATGATTATTTTGCAAGGAATGATGTTTTTTATGATAAACTTAGTGACAAGTGTTTGCAGATATTCAGACCCACCATCTGTACAGGGTGGAACATCATATCTGAACTAAAACCCCAATCCACTATTTTTATTTCATATCATTGCTAGCATAGTTATCATCACATCCATTTATTAAACTATATTAAAGGTAATTTTACTTCATTTTTGAATCTAACACTATTTTTTTTTCTTAAAAGGTGGAAAAACCAAGATATGAAGTTAAAGGATGCTCTCGTAGAGAGTATGACAAACTTATTTGGACCTCCTGCATTTGAGAAGGGTAAGCTCCTTCAAAAAGTTGGGTTATGTTTGAGGTATATTAGAGACCAGTATAGGTGTACATTGTCCAAAAACTTGAAGTACCAATGCCCCCCTTGCATTCCTGATTTTGAGTGGCAAAAACTTATTCTGGATGCGAACGAGAAAAATGAAATAAAAAAAGGAAATACACCACCAGACAACAGAAGAAGGTATTTGATACTGTTCAAAATGTAATTGTGTACTAAATAATTTTCATATTTATATGAACTAACATATTTCAATCTCTTCATAGATTGCCTGACACATCAAAGGAAACAAAGGCAAGACTACAAAAGCATGAGCAACACAAGCTAGGCTCTGGTAGTTATTCCAAACTTGTTGCACGAGTTGTAAGTGCTAATATTGTCAGAATTAAACGAGGAAAAATACAGTCTATAGATGGATTTTAACACTGAAAATAATAATTTGATCTTTATAATATTTATTTATAATTTGCAATCTTTTTTGTTTTGATTAAACAATAAAATAAAATTTGACGATACCAAGCAAAACTGCAGGGCGTGGAGTTCAATATAAGTTTGACAGAAGAGGACAAGAGAATTGGCTTCCAACAAGGCTATAAAGCCATAGCAGAAATAATAAGAAGTGCACAAGGTTCTACTGATGGATCCATCGTGGTAAGCTAAATAGATGGTATTTCAAATTTAATTATTTACCAATTAGTTTATTTGATATTAAGTTCCAACATAAAGTGAGTAAATTTGTTTTAAGTAAGAAAACAATGATAACATGAATGCATATGAAATTGAAATGCAGCCTGTAGATTCTAGCCGTACACAACCTGTGTGTGAGGATGACAATGAGGATGTGCATCAGAGTAATGGAGGTATACATTTTCTATTCAATTTTTATATGTAACTATTAATATAAGTAAACATCTTAAATTGATTGGTTTAGTAATACAAATTTAATTGCAATTGGTGTTTGGATTAATGTAACAATTTGTATTGCAGCTGTAGAGAGTGTAGAGGTTGTTGTTAATGAGCAGGTTGAGGTTGAGGTTGAGGTTGAGGCCAGACAAACTGATCTCGATGTTGATGATGTGACTAGATTAGGTAAAGAGCTATACGATTATGGCCTTTAAAGTACTGAAATACTTTAAAATGTTTTTAATTTTTTTAATTATAATAAAATGTTTTTAATTTAACCCTTTTAATGTTATTGAAAATCACCCCCCTT
This sequence comes from Thuja plicata, assembly GCA_018584345.1. NCBI lineage: Eukaryota > Viridiplantae > Streptophyta > Pinopsida > Cupressales > Cupressaceae > Thuja > Thuja plicata. Next base: position 446,051 of record MU225319.1, read on the forward strand.
TGCATCAACAGAGAACTAGGCATGCATTGAGATATAATGAGAGGGGAGATGATCATGTTGATATCGATGCTCCTCTTAGCGATTACTTCTTAAAAAGAGAAATCAAAAGAAGAAGAAAAAAAGAAATGATTGTCATCTATGCACCTTAATTGATAATGACTGATTTTTATATGCCAATGAATTTAATTATGTGCTATTGAATACTCATAAATTTTATATTGTGTTAATGAATGTTATCGTGTGATAATTAATGAATGTTACATTTTATTAATGGATGAAATAATGAACGAATGTTAGAGATGTTAACGGGGAATTTAGAGTGATGTTAGGGGGGGGTAAGGCCAAATGAACTTCCACCTTCACGTGGTTGGCCCTATTTAGTATAGAATATAAAAATATTCTTGAAACAAAGTGAAGCTCAATAATTAGGTTGTTCCTTATATAGGGTCTCAAGTGTAGCCTTTATCCCACTCTCAACATTGCAAGGCTTCAAGTGGTATTCTGAGATTGGTTTCTCCATCTCCCACTGACATCTTGTCACTCCAAATGACCTAATTATTCCATATTTTGTTTTCCAATTTTCCTTCTTCCTCACTCCATATAAAATGTCTTTCCTTCTATGCTAGTATGCCTCTTTATCCAAATGAAGTGATGCATCCCTTTGAACAGAGATATCTTTTCTAAGAGACGTGGATTTCTATTTAAACTGTAAGCGCTACTTTATACTTATTAATAAAGGTAATGATTATTAGTTATGTTTTTATTTCCTTTTACTAATTATGGTTATGTCTATCAAAAAAGAACATTATTAGTTATGTTGTTATTGCCTCGTTCTTTGTCACAATCATAAAAGAACATGATAAAGATGTCAATGGAAATCACATAATCTCATAACCTGTCTTATCTATGCGATTTTTTTTTTCCAATTAAGAATGGGTTCCTTCTATTTCTCCATATGAGTTCATGGTCAATAGTGTGTTCCTAGTGTGTTCCTACCAAGTGAGGGAAAATTGAATCCTCACTTGAATAAAGAATAGCAAGTGAAAGAAGAAAGAGTTACTTCTGAAGAGATTCCCTTGCCTCATGATGAATGGGTGGAAAATTTCTAGGATGATCCTTTAGATGTACATGCATCACCTTCAAGAATCCCTATCTCAAATGTAAGTCATTGATATTTTTGAAATTTTTCTTATGATCTTTTCTTGAATGTTTTTAAAGGGCCGACAGATATTTCCATTTAAATACTCCTTGTTTTCTTGCCCACTATATTGAATCTGAGTACATTCAAGAAGAAAATCCCTTGTATGGCCTGAGGCTTTCAATGATTTCAGGTATATCACCTAAAGTCTTTTTTTGCAACAAACATGTTGTAGGCCTATTCTTGTCACAAAATT
>MU225319.1:460860-473111 GCA_018584345.1 Thuja plicata
GTGTGTTTAGCACTAAGGAAAGGAGATACTCATGAGACATGTCTTATCATTTAAACATAAGATATAAGAAGACATTCCAATCATTCAACTCAATCATCGATTTGGAATATATCTCTTTTATTTATCTGATTGTGCATCTATTCTTTATTGAGCGATTGCCTATTGGCATTGTTGGTTGCATACATTTATGGATCGAATCATAGATGACACACCTGTTGCAAGCATTATTTGATCATATCAGAAATAGCAGCATTAACAGCATTTCTAATACAGAAAATTATTTCTTTAAGCTATAAGAAGACTTGATTTCAAGGAACAAAGAATTACATTAGAAACAACTTATCACCATAAGAAATAATTAAGGATCAGATATTGCATGCTATCAAAGTGACAAATACAAGGATTTGTATTGCTATAAGAAATACTATTCATCTCAATTGCATAATTATATTTCCATAATTATAAAGTTGTATGTAAAAAACTTATAGTATCGATTCTATTTGCCCTTTCAATTTAGGCATTGGTTCATTTATTATTTGTGTTCTATTGATTCACAAATCAAGATATTTACAATCATTTCACATTTTTCCTTTGAAGTAATTAGTATATTCAGATTTTATAATTATTAATATTTTCAAATATTTTTATAGGTTATATAACCATTTGTTTCATTTTCAAATTCAGAATCTACAAGTTTGAAGTATTCATACTCTCAAGTTATCAATAAAAGTTGTACTTGTTTGAGGAAGTCAAAAAAAAATTGTAGTCCTTGCCACTTGGGAAACTTTCGCTGCATTTGCATTCTAACCAATCTGCTATAAGTATCTTGGACTCAAGTGATTCTTTCAGGATCAGGTACACCCACCTTGACCTTGCAGAGCCAAAAGCGCATGGAATTTGGATTGTATCGATCAATTCCGTCATGTTGGCCATAACTGGTTGGATATCCCAACATCATAACTGGTTGAATTTCTTTCCAACTTGATGTTGGGATATCCAATCAGTTATGGTCAACATGGCGGAATTGATCCACAATTGGCATATTAATATCTTGTTTGTAGTTGATGATGATCCACAATCATAAATTTACAAACATATAAAGGAAAGGAGGTGATTATTCTCAACGATCGACAGGTATAAGTCTTCTAGGTATAAGTCTTCCAGGCCTTACCTAGTAGCTAGGAGTAAAGATAATAGAGCTCAGGAGACCATCATAGTTGGTCTCTTTCTTCAGTCCATATTACTAACAATAATATGGACTGAAGAAAGAGACCAACTACGATGGTCTCTTGAGCTCTGTTATCCTTTATGTGCTTATCTGTCACTTTTTTGACACATATGGAAATAATTTTGACAGTGGACATCCCGTCAGAATGTTATTAGGAACTGTCGCTATTCTGATAGATATATTATCAAAAAGAAAATATTTTTGATAGATCATTGCGACAGGAATGCTATACCACCGACAGGTTTACCTGTCAAACAATCACTGCAGTTCCGTTACTCCTCTGACAGCTACAATGTCGGAGAGAAATAAGTTGCGACGGGAATGCTATACCACCGACGGTTTTACCTATCGAAGAATCACAACCGTTTCATCACTCTACCGACAGATAAAATATCAAAAATGAATGGGTTGCGATAGATAATTGCAACAAGCTTTCTATATCTCCGATGGGTGCTCCGATAGTTATTTCTGACAGGAAATCTAGATGGTTTGTCAGAGTTCTGATAGGTCTATCGTAAGAAATTTGATAACAAAGATAGTATTCATGTGCTAGTTTCTGACAGAAAATGATGTCGGTAGACTGACGATTACCATTTCTGTCAAAATTTGCAATGCAAAAACGCCGATGGATTGATATGTCAAAATTTTGACAAGTGGGTGTTGCAAATCTGAAAAATGGCCATTAGAATTTGGCCTCAAATATACTAGTGTGATGACCTAATGAATGAGTATTTCAAAGGATTTAAGGAAAACATGCAAGCTAGAACAAGGATACCTGAGAGTTTGATAGAAGAACACAAGGATGACATATGTTTTATGGTAGATACTGATTTTACCTATATCAAACCAGTAGTACCTAGAAAATCTTGGTTGTCACCATTAGATTATGAGATCAAAATAGGACAAGCTAATAAGTGCATCCAGGAACTATTAAATGAACTAGTGGACAACAAGCAAGCAAGATTTGACACTTTTGAAGAAGCCAAACCAAAAATCAAATTAGATCTTGTTGTCAAGAAAATTGCAAATAAGAAGAACAAAATGGTTAAGGACTTAACCAAGAAATTTGCAGTTGCTGAAGAAGGTGAAGAGGAAATAGAAGGAAATGAGGAAGAAACTGAGGGCCAGTCACCTATCGGTGTATAAATAGAAAAGAGTGATTCAAAGGCCACACAGTCAGATTCACCACCTCCTCCTCCACCTAAGAGATCAAGAACAACTATTGCTTCAAGGACAAGAAGCAAAACAGCAAAGGAAGCAACTCCTTCACCGTTAAAGAAAGGAAAGGTGAGAACCTACAAGAAGAAACGACTCTCACCAAAGGAGAAAAAGACCAAAAGGAGGAAGTTAAACAAATCTAGAGAAGATCTAGAAGACTTAGCTATGGATGAAGCTGACATAGAAGTACAGAAAGGGAAAGAACCCTTGATTCCAAAGACCATTGATGAAATATGTAAGAACATTTTAGAATCACCATCTATTTCTGATCCTAACATTAGAAAATGGTTGAAATTTGATCCAGAGGATCAAAACAAAATTGAAGAAGCTATAATAGCTAAAATGTGCAAACACCATTATGTTCCACTTCAATTCTCAGAATATGACGTACCCAAGGAACAATCAGAGAGATTGTGCAAGATGGACATTTGCACTTCATACAGAAAAGGAGATAAGAGAAAAAGTACTTGTTACCCTTATGCCTTCTGATTCAAAGAAGGAAGAGATACATGAAATGCTGGAAAAGTATGAAAAGGAGTTCTCACCCAAAATGAGAGCATACAAATTTCTCAAAGGGAAGATAATTGAGCTAAATCAGCAAAGTACTAAGAAATGGTGCAAGATACTCAACAAGCCCACTAAGGAAGCTAGCCTGGAGAAAGAACACATCATCATTAAAGATGTACAGGATGATTCATCAGTGGAATTGGACAAAGAAGAGAGTGATGTAGCAGGCCAAAAACATACTAAAGTTGTAGATGAGGTATGGCCTGACACTACTCTTGACAAAAATCAGAGTGAAGAAAGCCAAATTCCACCAAGCCCAACTCATATTGACTTGGATGATGAAGCAGAGGTTACCAAAGAAGAATTGACAATAAAAGGTAACATAAATGAGGATGTCAATGATGAAACATGGTTGGATAATATAGTTAATAACATTACAGGAAAAGACCCTGCAGAAGAAGTGCAAAAAGATGAAGATATCACTGTTGCACAAGGTGATACTGATGGATAGGACACACTTAATGACACTACAGAGGTAAATACAACGACCAACATGAAAATATTGATAGAAGCTATTGATATTGATTCAAGTTAGGAGAAATCATCTAAGAAAGATGATGACATACCCGAGGACACGGGTAATGAAGAAAATAAGGATGCATCAGACACTCAAAAAGATACCGACACAGAGATGAAAAATGCAACCGACACTCAGCAAGAGTTGTCTACTGAAAAAGACAAAGGAGAAGATATTAACAAAGATGAAACATTGAGGAAGGATGAAGAAAAAGAAAAAAGTGAAGAAGTTAAGAAAGATGATAACATGAAGGAAAAGGAAGAAAAATTTGTTGAAACACCCAAGGCCAATGAAGAGACTTCTTCACACAACTAATAGGTGGACTTTGAATAGAAGCAACAAGAAGCTTCATCTTCTCGACCTTCACTTACCAAATCAATCCAATCTCAAGATCTACAAATGGTAATTCACCAATCTATCTTCCAACCAAAGAAGAAGAAAAAGAAAGTAATGAAGAAAGACATCTTTGCTGTAACACTTGATGAGGTAATTGAAATACCCAAGTGGGATGTATCTACTTTAGATACTGAAACACTTCAAAAGTTTGGAGTGATGTGCCAAAGAAAAGCTATACAAGACAAAATGAAAAAGGCACATAGGGAAGCCCAAGCCCTTGAAAAAGCTAGGGATATACTACATCAACTTATTCCTGATACAAAAGTTAAAGATGGCATATCAGTCATGGAGAAAATTGTAGTTCTCATCGATGCCATCACTACTCAAAGTATAGATGCAGAGCATGCAATGGAAGAATAGGGAGAGAAGAAGTATCAACACAAATTAGTTGAAAAGATTAGCCAAGAAGTGGCAGAAAACAAGGTAAAGCTCTCTGAACTAGCAAGTCAATTAGAACCTACAATTATATAAGATATTACCTTATTTCAACAAATGTGCACACTTGAAAATTTCACCAAAGAGAATAGTTAAAAGTTATCCTAGCTATATTCAAATCTGACAGTGAGTGCACAAAGTTTAACCTCTAACGCAAATACAATAAAGTTGCATCATCAAAATATCATAGAGTTAAATAGGTTAAGACAAGAGATATGGGATGCAGAGACACAGTTTAGAAATGAGGTTACCGAGCTACAGGCTCACATATTGCCAAACCTCACCACTTTGCAACAACACATTACTGATGCAAGGAATCTGATCTCAACCTTAGAGATGTCTGTGGTAGACAACATCTATGATATGCATGTGAGGATTTCACTTGAGCACATGGTTCTAGAAAACTTGAAGGAGAAATGGGAGAAGATTATGGAAGAAATAAAAGCCTCACACTCTCACATTTTTGAAAAGTTGTAAGTACCTTTGCTTTTATTATCAAAAAAGGAGGAATGAATAGTACATATGTACAATATACTACATTAGAAAAAAGAGATGAAGATATGTATTTTGTATGTACAGCATGAATATGTACACTATATCAAATATCAAAAAGGGTAAGGCAATCATGTATACTTAAACTTACACTTACCAGCATATGCATAGGGGGAGTCATTTCATGACTAAGGATGAAGTATACAGAGGTGTGCATACTAATACATTAATTATGTTGCACATATCAGTTTTTTATACTAATGTCAAAGGGGGAGATTGATGACATTAAGTTTTTCCATTAGTATACTTAAGTGAAAAACATGATAAAGGTCATCGGTATAGGCATACCCGACGGATAGCATACTGCATAACTGACGAGATGAAAATGCTTGTCATAAAAATGCTAAGTATAGACTTTCCCGATGAACACTATCAAGTGTTGAACTGATGAAAAAGCATAAAGGACATCACTGACGAAATAGTTTTTAGTACATCGCCGACAGATCCAAAATCACCAAACTGATGGTACAATTTTGTGAACATTGCCAACAGACCAGAAAAGGAAAGGAACCTGATGAACCGTTTAAAATATAGACACCGATAGAGTAGAAGACCAATAGAGCAAAGAATGAAAGAAAACCGACAGACTGACAAAGCAGCCCGACTATCAGAACTGACAATCAGTTACATAACCTGCAAAAAGTGGATCTGACTTTCCACGTCAGATAAAACAAATTGTAACTCTATTTATAGGATTTTAATTTGTTTTAAAACATTACTTGAGGGTCAAGAAAGCATATTGTAAATTTTTTTAAAGCATCCTAACGGATCTAAAATATAACTAACTAAAGATCAAGGTCAAGTTGTAAACCTTGGATCTAGAGTTAAAACTTGTAAAAGCGTGAATCAAGAATGGACCTAGAAACTAGTAAATATAGATGTTCAATCATTTGTAATAGGCAATGAGTTGATAAATTATTGTAGCCATGGAGAGCATCTAAGCAGTAGAAGTGAATTCATGCAAAGTTCATAAACAGATCATGGTTCTCAAAGAACACAGAGAAGGCTACCAACGAGCAGAGACAAGGTATCATTTAATCACTCAAGGTGATTACATATACATGTAAGCTTTATAGGATCTATTATCATAAATTAGAGATTGCATGTACTATTAGATTAACATTTATAATGTAGATTGCATTCTAACAAGTGCATCACATCATAAATCCTTTTGTAGAAGGTGGACTTAACAGTTCTTGATAAATCTCTTAATAGAGTGAACACCTAACAGTGTTGCTAAAGCTTCAAACGAAGTAGATCTTAACAGGTCTCCACTCTAATACTCCTAACAGGGTAGATCATCAGAAGTGATCAAATTGTAAGCCTTAACCGACTCCCTTCTTATCTGCAGATAGTGAAGTTTTGTGGGTAGACATCCCCACCATAGTTTTTACTTCCTAACAGGAGTTTTCTGCAATATCATATCTTGTGTTATGTGTTATTTATTTTCATGTATGTTTCTTGAATGTTTACACATGTAAAGAACTTATGTTATGATTTCACATACATAAAGAAATATGAACAGATAGATAGGTGAACATACAAATCTGATGACACAAAGGTTAATGGGCCAATCACATAAAAATTTATAGAGGTATTGATTCACCCCTCCCCTCTTAGTACATCATTCTAGTAATTCCAACAATGTGTAGCATCGCACTATCCAAAGAACCAAATCACTTGCTAGTTATTCCCAGACCTCCACATGCTATAGTGAGATCTAAACTCTACATCAGGTGTCATATTACTTGATATATCTATCCATGTTAGAATATTTCACAAAACATATCTCAATTAGAAAAATAAACTAATCATAACTACAACACTTGGTAACACTATTTTTAGATCACTAGGAACTATTTTTGGGTCACTAGGAAACACCACAACCAAGACCAAAACCTTAATACATTAAAAATCATATCTACACATCTTCAACCTTTATTTCTAGGGCAAAAAACTTTCAAAAAACACAACTGAACAATTGTCATCAATTGTATATCTTCATCACTAAATCATTGACTTCTTGACATGTAGCAATGTAACTTTAAATTACTTATTAACATCATTCTCATGTGATCTCTAGAACACATACATGTCTTCCAATGTTCTATAGCACTATCATGTTTAGTATACAATCTTACTTCTTCCAAACCAAACTTCCTTCTTTTATACATATCTGGAACACCAGTTATACCTTAACATGGCATCAACAAATACCTCAAGACCACAGTGTTTGATAAAATAGAGAAAACACCTTTGAACCAAAATATTTGACATCAATGATAACCAAGATGACATATATTTCCAACAATCTCTCCTTTTTTCATTGATGAAAAATAGCGACTAAAAATGTTACACTTAGATATTATACACAATCAACTCCCCCTAATTGAAATAAACAAAATATTATAGTACACATTTATTCTTCTATATTTACCATATTGTCAAATAAACATTTTCCTTACCTTTGTCCCCCTTTTCTATCAAGGAAAAAGCCATAAAACATACTTACAAATTCTCCCTCTAAGAACAATAATAAACATCAGTTTAGAAGAAAATGATAAGCTTGAAAGCTTCACTTACAAAGATGCACAACTTTGATGCAATTAGTTAAAATAAGGGGTAGCAAACCCAATCTTATCCTGAAGAAACACAAAATTGTTCTGATTAAACATATCTTCAACGATAATTAGTCCTCCATAATGTCTCTGCATAGTAAAACTATTTTTAAATGAGAGATCATCTTCATCTAATGAGTTAGGGGATGTAACATTTTTCACATCATCAAAAATAGTCTATACTACAAGGTAAAAGCACAATAATCTGTCACCCCTAAGGACAATTCGGGATGCTCATTCATGTTAGACTTGGCCGATTAGAACTCAGTCGAGTCTAACACAGCTGAGTTTACGTGGGTGCCACGCAGCACTGAGTAGCGCCTACATGGCCTGGTACTCTCGACCGAGTACCTCTCATCCGAGTATATGAATCTTTTTAAAACCCCCAAAACAGCCCGCTAGCCCCTCATTTGCACTTTAAGGGGCTAAGATTCAGCGTGTGGGGGTGAAGAAGAAAACTCGGCCAGGTATCAGGTAGGTCCCTTTTTTTTTTTTTTAAATGTTTTACTGTATTTATGAATGTGTAAAATGATTTTTTTTATGTAGCATTATAATATAATTATTTTTTTCTTCATTTTCTAGAAATGAATTTTTTTAGGTTGAATATAATTGATGTTATTTCAAAATATTTAAATGCAAACCCAAACTTAAACGCAAACTCAAATTTTGAAACATAAACGCAAACCCAAAACCCAAATTCTGAAACATAAACGCAAACCCAAATTCAAAATTCTGAAACATAAATGCAAACCCAAATCCAAAATTATGAAACATAAAAGCAAACCCAAATCCAAAATTCTGAAACATTTATACGTGTAAACTTTAAAGCAGGTAAAATCAAATAATTTAACCATAACGTAAACTAAAAACATAACTATGTACCATTTGAGATTATGTAGGGAATTAATTTAAGATATATATGACTATATATATTTATTACTTGAGAACATGCCAAAAATCTTTATCATAACTTGATCATTCTATCTATATTTTCATTACGTACTCAATTTTCAATATTAGTACATAAAAAAACCCTAGAAGTTTTACATACTAGGTTAAATAAATCAATTTTTATATAAATTAAAATCTTAAAATCACTTAAAAGTTATACATACATGTGGAATCTTTTTTTGATACATATTCAAGTGCTTAAGGGGATGTCATGAATATTTTTATTTAGATGGACATACATATATATTATGTATAGATATTTATGTTAATTTACATGTACATGTGTGCAATTTTCATTGTTTAAAATTTTTGAACTTTTGTTTAAAAAAATGTTTCATGTTGTAGATGTAAATTTAATTTGTTTTTAAAATTTAAATATGTACATGTAGATCTAGATATTTTTTAATTTTTTAATTTAAAAACATGTTCTTTTTCAACACATGTATATTTAAATTGATTTCTTGTAATGAATGTACACATGTATGTGCCCACTTGCAGCGAGTGCATTTTTTATCTATCAAGATATTACATTTCTACATCACATGGCTTCTACTAGCTCAGACCCTAGCATTCATGGTAGTCAGGCCTCACGAGCATCGTCAGGTGGCCATGATACCCCACAGAGTCATGATAGTCGTAGACTGGAGACTATCACGAGGATGCACACCGCTCTAGTTGCGCTAGAGAGGACGTTGTAGAATAGTGCTACCCTCCCTAATAGGGAGAAATTGATTTCCATTCGTATAGAGTTGATGAGTATGATTCAGAAGGCTAAATCATACAATCCATATGATGATTCGTCTATTGATTCTTTTTACCATAGCCTATCTAGCACTGTTACAGGTACTGTCCGTTGGAGGACAGTTGATGGGGATGTTACTGTTACTCAAGTTAAGAACATGTTTGGGACCCATTACATAGATAAGAAAGTGGTTAGAGCATATAGGGTCACAAAATGTAGAGATTAGTTAGTAGCTCCTTTTATATATCCCAGATGGTTGGTAGTACATCATATGTGGCCCCAAAAGGATGAGGTGTCCTTATATTTCTGCAAACAATTGTTTGTAGAGCTCCATTTAGGGCATGATGTCGATTATACAGATTTACCTCCACATGTTGGTCAGGGTTGGGGGAGATACCAGGATAAGTGTAGATGACCTGTTGCACCACAGCCCCCTAGTAAGAGGACATTGGTGGGTCAAAACCTTTTGGTTCTTCCAAAAGGTTTAGAGACCTACACTGGAGCAGGACAGGTTGCTACTAAGGATTCACGCGTAGATATGTTTTCTACCATTGCCACCATCGTGACTTAGGTCAATGAGTTGTCATCTGATCATGTGGGTAGGTACATGCTCAGATCCTGAACAAGTGTAGGCATTGATCCTTCTAGTCCATTTTATGATCCATACATCCGATATGATCTTACCACTCCATATGAGATATTATGGCTACTAGAGGATTGTTTGCACAACATGAGCTCCAGTTTAGTCATTGATCTCCTTGCATCTTACGAGCACATTTCTATGACACATGGGGTTCCTCTACGTGATATTTTTGCATTTGTTCAAGGAGACCAGGCCTTGATATCCTCCACATGCAGCAGCTGAGGATGAGGAGATGCAGAGGAAGGTACCTCCAGACAGGAGGATGTCCAGATACATCCTACAGCTCCACGACAGAGTGTGGATGATCTTACACTGCCTCGACAGCATAGATAGGCTCCCCTATATCAGACACCTACTACCTCCCCATTTCACAATGGATTCTCAGATTTGATTATGGATGACGGCATTGATCCTGAGACAGTGTCCTTACATTCTTCTGAGTTATCTGACATTGGACGTGCATTACACCAAGTACACTTGAAAGGTCATTTAATTTCAAGATTCAAGAACAATCAAGTAATTTTGTTTCCTTATAATTTATTTATATCAATTCCATTGATATATATAAATTTAACTATATATATTTTAAATTAAATTTCAAACCAGGCATAGGACACTACGAGGGGTGCTACATATGGAGATTTAGAGGAGCCTGTTGATCTGATTCATCAGGATATAGAGGTAAAATTTAATTTAAATTATTTTTAAATAGTTTATTCATTTTAAGCTTGGTCTGGACTTAAATATATTAATTAAATTTGTATTAAAATTGTTATGTATGTATATTTGTACATATACAGACTCAGGTCCAGCGGGATGATGATCCACATAGGCCTGCACCGAGTGGTGATCATGGTGGTTATTGATCTAGAGATTTACACATGAAAGATCTATATTATATACATGCAGATTTGTTTTATATTGATAGTACTTTGATACATTGATACATTGATATTTATAGGTCCATTTACATTTTCTAGACATTTATACATTGTTACATGTGTCATTGTTTTATTTTGATCTATATATATCTCTAGATATTTGTACATTGTTACATGCAGATTTACATTGATCTATGTACACATGTATTTTTTATATATGTTTTATATGGTGATCTAGATATCTAGACATCTGTACATTGTTACATGTGTCATTGTTTTATTTTGATCTATATATATCTAGATATTTGTACATTGTTATGTATGTAGATTTACATTGATCTATGTATGTATGTGTTTTTTGTGTTGATGTATTGATATTTACAGGTGGACATTTACATTGAACTATGTTTATGTTGTACACATGTATTTTTTATGTTTTATATGTTGATCTAAATTAAATCAATTTCAATTTCAAATTTCAAACTTCAAACTTAAACTAAATCAATTTCAATTTCAAATTTCAAACTTCAGACTTAAATTAAATCAATTTCAAAATTCAAACTTAAAACTTCAATTAATTTCAATTTACCTAATCACTAGATTTAAATAACCTACATGTAGAATCAATATAGAATCAATAATAAATTCAATCTAGAATCAAAATAAATTCAATATAGAATCAATAATAAATTCAATCTAGAATCAATATAAATTCAATCTAGAATCACGAATTTCAAATCATTTATAGCTCCTGATACATGTACTCTAGATCCTCTCTATCCTTTATTATCTCCAAAAAAATTTCATGTTCTTCAATAGTCAACTTCCACTTTTGGTTACCACGTCCTTTTTTTGGCACAGTCTCAAACTGCAGTTTTGTCGTTATAACCAAGTGACTATAATATAGAACTCTTTGTCCAGGCATGTATTCAATAAATTGAACTCCATTTTTGTTGATCTTATCTTGTTGATAATAAGTGCCTTCAATAACAACTGAACCAGTTGGATATTGTTGTCCATCACCATCAACAATTTCTTGCACCAACTTGGATTTTTCTTTGGTGCATCTTAGTAAATAATAATCTACACCTTTTGTGTTCTCAGGATCCGCAACAATAGCAAAAATATCACCTATATAATTGGTATATATATAGATATAAATTAAATATTTACTATAAATAAAAAACCTAAAATCAAAATATATATATGTACATGTATGTCAGCACACACCAATAACAACTAAATCAGAAACTCGTTCATAATCAGCTAAATATATAGGATCATGGATGTCTCTGTCATTTTCATCATCTTCATAAGGAGGCATTCTGACTAACTCTTTCTGATCCCATTGTGAAACATATCCATTTGCAATATTTACACATTGACTCATTGTGTTGTTGTTAACACAATCTTCACAAAAGCATGATTTATCTCTTAGTTGAATTAGTGGAGGCTTGTGTTGTCTTGTAGTCATCAGTTGATGTAAACTTCTAATTCCAACAA
>MU225319.1:483206-494819 GCA_018584345.1 Thuja plicata
ACTACCCTTCAATAATGGTATTTACTACTCCAAGAAAAGACTTCGAAGTTGTAATCCCCAGAACTGTTACCAATGTAGGAGTTGCAGAAAGTACATACAAGGCTACTGTAAGTACACTCAGAAACCTTAATGTATCAGTGAAACCAGACACACTATCATTTTCTTCATTGAATGAGAAGTTATCATTTAATGTTATAGTTCAAGGCCACGCATTTTCTGACTATTTGATTTCGGCCGCCTTTACTTGGAGTTATGGGAAAGACAGTGTAAGAAGCCCAATAGTTGTGTCTGCTCCTTAATGGAGTTATGTAAATATACTCTCAGAAGCCCAATAAGTGTGCATGCTATTTGAAGTTTACTATTTGATATTGAAAAGTCCAATACGTTGTCATACTAATTCGTCTCCAACTATCCCTTTATTTTAAATTCTTGTGTGCATTTTTAACTATTTTGTGCCTGAAATTTAGCTTGTTGGTTCTTTAACTCCAATCACTCTCCTCTTACATCTGAACAATCTTTCAAATATTTTTATTTTGAAAATTAAGTACCATATAGCTCTATTATGAACTGATATGAATTATATTAAATGCATCATCTTTATAAGATCAAACAAATTGTTTGCAATGTACCTCCTCCATCTATGGACATTAAAAAATAAGTTACTTTGAATATTCGTTATTGGGATCATTTTCTACTCACAAATATTATCAAAGTTTTATGGAGTTGGAAGAATTCATTTTCATCTTGACAAACTTCTTGATTGCTACAATGCTTAGAAGTGAAAATAGTAAAATTAAGCAAATTGAGAGAGGTCAAGAAAGGAGTTTAAATTATAGAGTAATTTTCATGGAAGGAATGAAAGTCACAATTAACCTGTACTATTATAGAAGAATTAGTTTGAATTGTATGTAAGAATAGCTATGGTGGAAAAATTAATTCATTATCTCTAATAGTCATAGATTCATTAAAATACGTATGGTGATAGTTTAGCGTAGTAAAGATAGAGAACTTTATATGATTCTTCTTTATGATGAAATTAAATCAAATTCAACTTTATGAATGTACAAATCATATAGTTTTATATAATAAATAAAATATTAACATTTATACACTATTATTCATAACACCAACCAATAGAAAAAAAAGAGATAAATGTTTTGTTAACAATTGTTTTAAAAAAATGTAAATATAAGCTATAAAATTGTTACAAATCTTTTTTAATTCTATCAATTCATTAGCTTAACGGGTCCGTGTAGGATCATGGTATGCCAAAAACTGGCGATGTGAAAATTAGTTTTTCACTCACCCAAAAGCACACCCAAAAGTTTGTTGACTTTTGAGTAGGCCTAGGTGTCAGTACACCTGGCCAACCCAAAAGCCAAAGCTAAAGCATTATCAGATAATATCAGATGTCCGATAATATCAAATTGGCTATGATATATAGGTAAGTGAAATATAGTAGTTTCATTTTTGTTTTTTGTTTTTGGATTGAAATTTATTGTTTTTTATAAAAAAAACTAGGTTTTATATGATATTGTTTATTATTTTTTAAAATTTATTATAAACTAGAGTTGAAAAGATAAAAAGTAAGGTTGAAGTTGATATTGTTTATTCTATATTTTTTTTGAATTAGACATGGATTCAGACCAATCCAAAAATCCTCCCTCTGAGTCCGCGAACAATCCAGAACCACCTCAAAATAATCCCCCGCCTTCAGAAGACCAACTATTCTCAAACCCTCGACCATTACAGGATCTCATAGGAGATAATCTAAATCAACTTAGAGGATATTAGAACACATATGCAAATATCCCCACCTTGCGTCCCATGTTTTCCACGCTGAACTCCATTATTGAGAGCATGGAGAAACTCATAGAACAACACAATGATGCACTTCTTTGGCGTGAATCTATGCATGGCCAATTTGATGATGGGCTTGACTATGATCAAGTTATGGATCTAAACATAACAAAACATGACATATGTAACATTTTTGTTGATCCCAAAACTGGTTTAAAAGTGGACCCTAAAAAACTAAGTTGTCAATTAAATGGTGTACAAATGATGCAATACATGAAAAATTTTGGGATCACTGGTGGATGGTTTTTGATAGACCACCCCACAAAAATTTGGACGTCCCACTCTATTTCATATAGAAATTGTATGCTGAATTTATGCTCGGTCACAAAGTCAATTACTAGAGCATGAGATAGAACCAGGGTGTGGGCTTAGGCGCTCTACAGGACAGGCCAGGGGAACAATGGGTGAAATCCCGCACATATGTCCCCCCTCTCAAGATTTCACCACCTCCCACAGTGCAACATCCTGACATTATTGCTAAGGCTGACTCACAAACTATTCAAGCCATTCACACCTTGCATGATCTACTCGTTAGGCAGAGTGCCACATTGTTTCCTCTTCATACTATTGCTTCTGGCCCTTCCACATCCTCCACGAGCTCACATGTTTGTGTGCCTCATACTTGCGTTATGTGCAAGAATATGTGCTTGGGTCCCCTGGATGATAGTGATGCATATAACTATGTGTTCAAGGTGGATGATACGACACAACACACTATAGGCACTGAAGCACCCCATGGAGATGTGCATCCAGGGCATTTAGAGCCATGGACTCCTACTATTATGGTAAGAGTAAACAGTTAACTTGTTACATTGTATTTAATTTTAAACATTCATATTTTTAATAGAATTTTCTTATAATGATTGCCCACTTATGTTTTTGTATGTATTTCATTTATGTCCAGTTGATGACAAAGGAGGAGATGGCACAGGTGGAGGGGTCCACGCTTTCGGCCATGTCATTTGGACTTGACACTTCTACAGTACATACATTTTAATGTGCTCATTGGTTTCCTTTTATTATAATATTGTATACATGTATTTTCTAATTTTTATGATAATATTACATACTGATGCAGGTTTCACCAGTTGCCACTAAGGGGAAATGTGAGGGGGCTCAGGCGTCTGGTGTTGACAAGGGGAAGGTAATTAAGTATTTTAGATTGTTTAAGCATACATGTATACTTATCACTTGTTCCTACTCATTATTAATTACCTATTTTATTTGACAGAGGGTCGTGTCTGATGATGACGTGAGACCGGTTGACCATGATAGAGTCATAGGCATCTCAATTTGTAGTGATAACCCCATAGTACATATATTTCTAAATTTATTTGTGTGTAGTTTACTATCACAATTCATAGTGATAACCCCACAGTACGTATATTTCTAAATTTATTTGTGTGTAGTTTACTATCAAGTATATATTTAATATGATCAAGTCATGATTGTATGAAATTTATCTATTTGAATTTTGTAGGTCACCCCTAGTTTGAGGGAGGTACCACGCCAAGGGTTTGTATCACTGATGACCCAACCAAAATTTCCTGAAGAAAGTTCAACACAAGTAAGTTTAATGTTAATTGAGTTATATTTAAAATATGTATTTGCTACCAAGGATTTAACATTAAATAGTATGTCTTACATCAATCTCATGTTTGCAAACATATATACAGGTCAAAGTCGACATTGGTGGCATTGTCCCTTCGCAACTAAAGACATATATTAGGTCTCTTGACCGCATGAGGAGACCGAGAGGCGAGGTACATGAGAGTTCAATTTAATTTTTTTTTTTATTATTGTTGACTATGATTTTAAATTTTTATTTATTATTTGTAGAAACCATATAAATTAAGTAATCTAGCTTGGTGTTTCACTTTTGTGTTTGAATGCAGGATCCATCAGAGCCAAAGATTAGTTTGAAGAGACTTCACTTTGATCATCCACCATTAGAATAGGATGTCCTAGAAATATCTATAGTTGAACTTCTTATGTTGAGATGCCATATGTCATATTTTGAGATGGCGTATGCCATATTGTATCTAGATATGAACTGAGTTTGTAAATTTTTGGAGATGGCATGTGCCACATTTTGTATAAAACTATTTCATATATACATATCTACATGTTCATGATAGGATTAGGATCACTAAGAGGGGGGGGTAAATCAGTTATCCATCTATTATAACTTTTTCTTATTATCATGAATCTTAACTTTAATGCTTAAGTACTGAACTGAATATCAATGCAAGTACGATAAACATACACAACTCATAACACCAAATATGATTACGGGTAAATCTAATGCAGGTGAAAACCCCGGTGGGAATTAGTACCCACAAACATTTTGTACTAGTTTCTTATGATCCTTGTTAGAAGATCCTTAACCCTGTTAGGAGTAGTCTTTACAATGTATGAAGTACAGTGACCTTGTTATGTGTCAGACCCTCGTTAGGAGTCTTTCACAATAACCCTGTTAGGGGTGGTGGACTTACTATCCAAGGACTCACTGTCCAAGAGCTCACTCCTCAAATGGTGAAAGCTACAACCTTCTGGATCTTCAATACACACTATATCTACAAGGTGAGCTGCTACTATGACACTGCTTGTCTGATCAGTTTATTTTGTGAGTTGATGCTTTAACCTCTTGTAAAGAACTATAACAATATTATCTTCACTCTGAAAGCTTCTAGTTCAATATCTATATCATTAACATATGGTAGATATAGCTTTGTTGTTTTAACACTCTGCTCTGCTTTTCTTATCTCTGGCTTTCACAATTTCTCTGATCACAAATGACCTTCTATAAGTACTTTCTCAAGGGAAACGAACATGTCGGCTTTAGGAAACCTTTTACCTTCTATCTTGATCACTTAACTAAGCACACAACCCTTCATTAAGTCAGCACAACATCAATTACAACTACTTTACTTAAACTGAACAGACGCGTCTCTTCACACAGTCCACTCCGCCAAATTAGCTCTAACTTATTTCTCAGGATGAATCAATTCATGCGCCTTTAACCACACATTATGAGATAACTAAAAATCACTAATCCAAAGGTGCAAGTCCTAAGGATAGTTTCAAATTTTGTACCAAAATAGTCTCTGTCGACTCTTTCCATGATCTCTATCCTATTCTGGCATTCACTGGCTGTACCTCTTCAACTAGCTACATCTTCTTCATACTTGCACACCTAATCATTCTCTCTTAGAATTAGCATGAATCCATACTTACAAGATTATCTTCAAAGGCACATGCCCTAACTCGGTCGTATGCACATGCACCGATGCTCTATTCTTCTAGTACTCTGGTAACTGTCCATTCTTCTATACTTAGCCAATTTTTGATCTTTTGATAATGTGTGCTGACTCCAACACTTCATATGACTTTGTTTCCATAATTAAAACACTAAATAGATTCATATACACCTGTATAGTCAACTTGCCAACAATCTCCCCCTTTGTCATTAATGACAACAAAGGAATATGGCGAAGTTACTATCTGTACTCTTATACAAAAACTCTCTATCTTATATCTTCCTCTTATCATATACCAAAATCCATATTCTTCATACTCTACTCCCCCTTTGACATTAATGACAAAGGTTCTCAAAAACACTTCTATGTACTTACTCAGCATACACATCTGGATATGCAATCTGCATCTTCTGGATCTCTTTATCCCAAAATGCAATCAGTGAATTAACAATTTGTAGATGAGCGCATAATGCATATTATAGCTTCTCCATCTTCTCCAAGTCTATGCTAGGACCTTGACCATATGACAGAATCTATATTCTATACATTATTTTACTCCCCCTTTGATATTATTTTCTCTACCTTTTGCTGCAAACTCTTTCAAGGATGCTTGACCAACCTTGAGTTAACTAAGATCAAGTGTAAAGTTGCTCACCAATTCACAGAGCCTCTTCTTTATATACTTCTCTTCTACAATAACTGATCTATTTTTCATGATTCCTTTAGATTATATAATCCCCCTTACTTATTTACTCCCCATGAGTCTAAGTTTGTTATGGGTGTCAAACTTGATAACAATGATGATGAACTGTCCATCACTCCAGTCTTCTCTTTTTCTGCTTCCTTTTTTGTGATATCTTAAATCAATATATCTTCTTGCTAATATAAAGATTCTCAGCCTCTTGAGTACTCACAAATGTTTCTTCAAACTTGTCTAGACCAATATCCATTGCTGCCATTGATACTTCAACATTATCAACCATGAATGTATGCTCCATGCCCTTGGCCATGGGCGTAGAATCCTGTGGACCTGTCATAATAGTTTTATTTTCTTCTTCACATGATATTTCAAATTGTATCTTCAATCAATTTTTCTCTTACATGAACACTCTTTTGTTGTATTCACACTTAGATGATCAATAATAAGTATGCGCTTCCAAGGATAACATTAGGTCGGCTCCAGAAAAAAATATCTCCAATGGCTATACTGATACTCTCACATAGAACACTGCTCAACAAGATTTTGACCCACTCCGCTTCATGAAATTCATGCACTGAAGCGTAATGATAAATCACTTCCAAGATGTTTCAAAGAGTTTCTTCATATCAATCTCTGCTGAAGAATGTAATTGTGACACTTTGCTACCTGACTGCAAGTGCTCCTTTGATTATCCAACTGCTTACTTGATTGCTAAGTAAGTTTTCAACTAATTTCCGAAATGACGTGTCCGTGCTTGGGCTTCATTTCAAACTCTAATGACTTTGATTAACAAATAATGATTATCAATCTCCTTTCTTCATTGTTGAGAACATCTGTAATGCATTAACAATACAACTGCTAGGGCTTCTATGATCTCCAATCATTTATTCTAACCGCAAGTGAGGACTTGTTGATTTCAAAGTAGATTTCTGCCATTAATACTTTTCGTGTAGACACAAAAAGCAACTGTAACTTCTGTTCTTGTTCCTGATAACAATTTAGACTATGTTCTCTTGCATACTGCATTACAATGTCACCAAACAATTGTAATCCAAGGCACATACTCAGATGGTGAGTATACCAGCCACGTAGGGGTTTAGAGCTTATCAAGCTCCCCCTATGACCATGAGGGTTATCTAACCAGAAATAGGAGATGCGTCCACAACAAATGAATCTACTATACCGTTAACATTGTTATCCTTCTTTAATTCTACCCAGATCTTTCTCGTATCTTCTGTAGCTTTCATAAATTTGATTTCTCCTGCCTCATCCCATAATGAATCTTCTGACTTTTTAGGGCTTTCCTGTCTTTGCGCTCTAGATCTACAGTGCTTAGAGATGTGTCCAGCTTTTCCACATGAGTGACAAATGATAGGAGGTCTGATGTTATTATTCATCATGCTGCACTTCTTGGTTGTATGTCCATTGTAATTACATATCTGACATGTAATGTTCTAAAGGTTTCTAACATTTTGCTGAGGATAACTTCTTTGTTTTTACTGATTCTCATTTCTTTGATTATTCTGATTCTTGTTCTTCTGACTTGTTTTACAATTCATAGCTATATGACCAAATTTATTGCATGAATAATAGTAACCATTGAAGGGTGGTACCTCTTTACAATTCATTACAATATGTCCATGCTTGTTATAGGCATAACAAGCACGGTCAACTAGCTTGCATTCATCCTTAGGTGGTTCAACATTGTATTTAGTCTGATTTCCAATCTCCTTAGTATCTGTGATGTTCTTTGGTACTTTCATTCTTTCTCGCATGGCATCAATCTAAATTTGTGCTTCATTGTATCCTATACCGTTGGTATCTCCTTTAACCTTTTGAGCATACAACTGTGATTCTATCAGATCCTTGCTTGTGTGTAACTTGTCAATATGATTCTTTGCTGCAATCAATTCAGATTCCATCTTATCTTTGTTGTTTCTTAGCTCCAAGATTTCCATGCTTTCTTGTTTTAGTTCTTCATCTAACTGCTTGTTCACTTTGACTTGATCATCATAGGCGTCTTGATTGTTACATAGCTTTTCATCTAATTCTTCAATCTGATCCTTCAGAGATGAATTTTCTTCATTCAAATTTTTGACTACTTCTCCCAAATCATTTGAAGAACAATTCCTTAATTCTTTTTTCAGTTTCTTGATAAGTATTTGCATGCCACTAACTTTTAGTTTAAGATCATCATTTTCGTTTTCAGATGTGTCAAGTTCTTCAAGGGCTGCTTCAAGATTCTTTTTCAGGTGTTTCATTTCTTCCTTGTCCATGATCTCCTCAAGTGGTTAAACTTATTTGATAAGGACCAGAGCTTTGATACCAATTGATAGGATTAGGATCACTAAGAGGGGGAGGGGGGGTGAATCAGAGATCTATATCTATTGTAACTTTTTCTAATTATCTTGAATCTTAACTTTACTGCTTAAGTACTGAACTGAATATCAATGCAAGTAAGATAAACATATAAAAATCATAACACCAAATATAATTACAAGGAAATCCAATGCAGGTGAAAACCCCGATGGGAATTAGTACCCACAAACATTCTATACTAGTTTCTTATGATCCTTGTTAGAAGATCCTTAACCCTATTAGGAGTTGTATTTACAATGTATGAAGTACAATTACCTTGTTAAGGGTTAGACCTGTTAGGATTCTTTTACAATAACCCTGTTAGGGGTGGTGGACTTGTTGGTGCTCAAATCGACAAATTAAACTTCTAGCGGATTTCGTTTATCCAATGAAGATAAATACAATCGATTTGCCAACAAATGAGGTTTCAACAACCTCCTACAATTCTGATTCCATGGAACCAAGGCTGGTGGGCCTACACTTTAAAACCTGTCTTCAAAGTCTTCTTAGAAATTTCCTACAATGGATAACTGATAACTCCAACTCCTGTTTCTCAATGTGTCAATAAGATTACAAAACTAAAACTATATTTGTTAATGAAAATATAATGTATTTAATATTTTCCTGATATGATTAAGATATGAACTGGATTAGATGAAATCAAAGAATAATTCAAAACTTGAAATAATGAAACCTTATACCAATTTCAAAAAAATGAGAGAGACCAGTGCTTTAATTTAATACGGGCAAAAGAGTCGATATATCTTCAATCCTACGTTCAACTTCAGAGACAACTTTGAAAATAAAAGCTTATCACCTTAAAGGCGTTATGAGATGTGCATATAACTAAAAGCTTAAACAGTACTTCAATTTAATACTATTTCTCAGAAGACGGACTACTTGATCAACACTTTAATCAATAAGGTTTTAACCATGTGAAAATGAGAAAGAAATAATTGAATGTACAGAATATAAACTCAAATTGAATTATATGTAAATCAAAACTATCACTTTAAAGAATTCCAAATTGATTTATCTGAAGGACTTGATTGTAAAGAGATAACGAGAAACTATTGTAAAATAAATAAAATACCGACTTATCTCTACTTGACAAGAAATGGTGTATTGGACTTTTGCATTCAGATTTGAAATTTGATTATCTTTCATTCCATCACATCCATAATTTTGACATATCAATCATCATGTCTTGTTCCAATATTCAATGTTATTATTATGTCCTTGTTTGTAGATTTACGAATGAATATAAATATAAAAATGAAAGGGTGCATTGGATCATCACACCTTTTCATTGTAAACTAACCTATAACTAACAATTTTTTAAACTACATTTACAAATCTCTCATCATGTTTGATTACATCTATCAGACATTCAGTTGGAAAACTACACAAACTTCCAAACCAATTCATTTGCTATAAAAACTTGCTGCATGGAACCCTCCTTGCTACATTGGAGATGGTGGAAGCACTTGATGGATATGTATACTGAATTTGTAGATTATGAGAGAGTTGATTCATCATGTGGGCAATGGCATGGCATTCATCGCTGGATATATTTTTTTTTTGTATCGCTCTTGCTAGTGCTAAAACACATCTGCCATGTTATTTTCATTGATCATTGCTGGCCTGAATACATTAACCATTTTCATTCTTTGCTGTGACTATTTTTTCACCATCCCAAGTGCTTGTTGGATATTGTTTTTAATTTATCACAGCATGGACTGGTGTCATGGATCTTGGAAGAGGCTGCAGACATTTTCTATTTGTTTGGTTCCTTTTTATCACTGTGGAACATGGTGAATCTAAAGGCTTTGAAGATAATAAATACTCAAATCTATATCTATATTTTCTAAGTCTGATTTATAATTTCTTTATGGCATTTCAGTATGTCTGTCGATGTATTCTTTTTTTTAGCGTGCATTGTTGCTTTGTAGAAAACATTTTCACCAACCGGCCACTTCGAAAGCATTTGTTAACATTGAATATGATCCCTGGGGGCCAGTCGATCCTTGATAATAGTAGACTACTAAATGCTACTTCCACACATAATCGGTGCCTTTCATATGTTATTCACTTATCCCTATTAGATAATCATTTTGAATGACTAATTAGTGAACTGATGATTTTATGTTTTCCTTGATAGCCACCCATCATATTGACTTGTTGTCAATGAAAGAATTCTTCATGGTATCGATCTTCCATTCCATACATTGTTTATGTAAAATCTGGGTCAAATCTTACTAATACGATGGAAGCTTAATCCTTGTTCACTTATCATCATACCAAAATACTGATGATAACTTGTACTCATCGTTCACTTCAATGCTCACCGACTTGATAATATTATTCGGGTATATGTAACCTCCAAATGGCATCATTCTTAATAGACCATTGTATGGAAGATTTGGTTATATCAATTTGGCAATATATCAATGTGTCATGATTAGTCAAGGGTTTTGATACTATTTGGCCAACTAACCATTCAAAAGATCTGATATTTGGATAAATACATGGATGATGCAATGACAATTGTCAATCATGTAACCTGATTCATTTCATTACTGAATCCCCTTTTCTCTCTGTGCTTGTACTTGTACTGATAGATATTGTAACCATCATATAATGGAGGTGTGGCTTGATGAGTAAGGTGTGTGTCGACCAATGCTTAGAGCTGGTGAATCTCTGCTACTCACTATCCATCAATCATGTTGAAGATGGACGTTGATGGAGGAATTCAACATTGAAATGCATCTTGCCACCTTCGCCACCCTTGCAATCTATTTGCAAAATCAAACTATCAAGTGAGGAAATAGAATAGTAATGATGCCACGTAATAATAAATATATTCATTAAAAGTCTTTGTCGTTTTCCCATCAATAATGCATGTTATATTCGCTGATGTAATAAGAATGATTTAGAATACAATTATAACAATTTTTTAAACCATTTATAATAGTAATAGTCAAAAAAGATAAATTTCAAATAATCATAAAGCATTTTAAAATAAACATAATCAATAATATAATCTTTTATTTATATTTACACAAAGCATTATAACTTTGGTAAGTCTTTCTTTGCGCTACCTACCTCTCATCATTTCAAAAAAGCTTTGATTTGATGTAATAATAATAACAACAACAACAATAATAATAATAATAATAATAATATTAAATCATAGCATTTAACTTTGTCTTTCTTTTAAATAACAAATGGTATGAAAATTACATATTAAGTAGGCGCATTATCAATATAACTTTCGTTCAAGATTAAAAACATATACTAATATCATAGAAGAATAAGAATCTAAATATTATAGATTATATATTACATTATGAATATTTTCAATATTAAACATAGTATTAATATAGTATTGCCTCTTTTAAAACGACATCGTTTATTCAAATTCCTTCTTATATA
>MU225319.1:507653-519066 GCA_018584345.1 Thuja plicata
TCAATGTAATGAAATCTCTTTACATTGTTCAAATAGTTCAACATGCTTTGTTTATGCTTGTATATTCCTTTGATGCATTTTATCAAACTGATGTAGAGGCTAGTGGGAAGTAACATTTCTTCATGGTTTAATGACTTCCTTATTTTCTTGATAATAATTCCTTCAATCTTCATTCAAAAGATCACCTCATGACCCATCCCACCCCATAAACCTATTAGAGGTCAAATTCAATCTCTTTAGACTCCACTAGACTCTACATCTTGAATCCATCCACTTCTTCATACTCCTACCATTCAATCATGCTCAAAACTTCATGTTATGCATCCTTCATTCAATAGGCTTCTACAACCACAACCATCAACCTTGCTTTCATAGGTGATCCTAACTCCTCTAAGGACCCCAACACACTTGTTTCACCCATATACCAAGATGCAAACTCTTCCTTCAAGACATTTTGTCTCCTTCACAAATCTGTCCAGTCATACACTGTCCTAGTAGTACAACAGCAAGGGTTTTTAAATATTTTCTCAAAATAGTTCCAAACAACTCTTAAAACCAATCACATATCTGAATACCCTTTTTCAATCCCATTAACAAATCTCAGCTTTGACCCCTTGTATTTTAGACAATCCTACTCAACTTTGCCACTGTCAGTGAACTAAGAGGGCCAATTCAACCCATCTTCACCCTAGACCTTGAGACTTTCAATAGAGTCATAAAATGAACCCAAATTGTGGATTCTACAACTAATTTGATTATAAGACCTCTCTAAGTGCAAAATCCCTAATTTGCTTCTCAACAACCCCTAAAATCTAGGGCTTGGTCAATGTACGGCCTCCCAACACCATAGCCTCAAATAAATGGATGATTCACCATCCTTATACCATCCTAACATGGATTAAAACACAAAATCACCCCCTCCAATGGCCAGATCCTCTGCTGCTATAACCATGCACCCTGCATGCAACCCTTCAATACTGTCAAACTCACTCATTCATCCATAATTTGGGGCTTTTGATGTTACCAAGGATTTGAGACTAATTCATTTCATATTTAGTTGTTTTAGGACATAATTAACTACTGTCCAAGAGGGGGACTCTTTGGGTTAAGTTTATGATCTAGTTCCTTTGTAATTTTGCCTATTTTTGTGTATTTTTGAGGTCTCAAAGTTGTAACAACAAGGTATGGTCCAAAACAACCTACCTATTTCTTTGCATATGTTGGAAATATTGATAAAGGGTGCTTGAAAACCCCATTTGTTCACCAAGTGATTCATAATTTTTTGGAATTATGGGTTTTGGAAGGTCGTTGATGTCCTAAAACAATGAACTAGGTCTCCTAGCAAATTTCAAGTATTTTGTGCATAATCCATAGAATCTGACTCCAAAATTAGTTGATTCCTTATCAATATGGTTGAATTAGGTCTCTTGTGGCATTAAAAACCTTGATCCAAGTTGTTGGGTTGAAATCTCATTTTTAGTTAGTGCACCTTGGGAACACTTCGGTCTGACATGCACCAGAATGTTCTTGATGCTATGCGAGCAAAGAAAGGTCTCTCCTAGCATTTACACAGCCAACTGGAGCTGATGGAGCTGATGGTTTGGTCCCATGATGAACAGTTTGAAAGATGCACCATTGAGCAACTTTCAACTGGGCAACAATGACACTTTTTGCACCAACCAAGAACGGGTTGCCAAATAGAATCTAAGTGGAATCTCCCAAAACCAAGCCACATGCTTTTAGGCCTTCCAAATATGGTCCTTGTGCACTTCATAGATATTT
This sequence comes from Thuja plicata, assembly GCA_018584345.1. Classification (NCBI taxonomy): domain Eukaryota; kingdom Viridiplantae; phylum Streptophyta; class Pinopsida; order Cupressales; family Cupressaceae; genus Thuja; species Thuja plicata. The sequence goes on from MU225319.1 coordinate 509,436, forward strand.
TATATCTTTCACAAGGTACGAGATATACTTCTCCAAAAATTGCAGCCAAATTTGGCTTAGTGCACCTTGGGAACACTTCAATCTTACATGCGCCGGAACATTCTTGGTGCTATGAAATAAAATAAAGGTCTCCCCTAGCATTTACTTGGCCAATTGGAGCCGATGGAGCTGACGGTTTGGTCCCACAATGAATGCTTTGAAAGATGCACCATTGAGAAACTTTCAACTGAGTAATAATGACACTTTTTGCACCAACCGAGATCTGGTCGCCAAATGGAATCCAAGTGGAATCTCCCAGAACTGAGCCACAAGCTTTTAGGCCTTCCCAATATGGTCCTTGTGCACTTCATAGATCTTTGATATCTCTCACGAGGTCCGAGATATGCATCTCCAAAATTCATTGCCAAATTTGGCTTAGTGCACCTTGGGAACAATTTAGTCTGACATGCGCCGGGATGTTCTTAGTGCTACACGAGAAAAGAAAGGTCTCCCCTATTGTTTACCCAGTCAACTAGAGCCAATGGAGCTGACAGTTTTTTCCCACGAAGAATGGTTCTTGATACTCTCAAATTCTTAGTGGTATGTGACTGGCAGAGAAGCATAAACTAGATGCTCGATTCCCCATAACTTTTGATGGGTCTTGTTTCAAGAACCAAAAATGGATAAATGATATTCTCTCATGTGCTCCAAGGTATCACAAGTGTTATATTTTTTTATTTCAAGGTTTGATGGGTACTTCCTTCATTAAGTGCCCCAATTAGCCCTTCCAAGCCAAAGTGAGGGTTCCTAAGTTAGAGGAGTTGTCCAATGTTTCAAGACATGTCATTTTGGGAAAAGCGCTTCCCCAACTAGTACTCTTTGATCATAAAATTAATTTCCAAGGACCTTTGGGATATTTTGAAGTAAAACTAGAAAAGGTGTTCTATACGGATGAATTTTTCATGTAATTCTGTGACTTTTTGAAATTGTACAGATCTATACTTTACTACTTTGAAAACATTCAACAAAGCCTTATATTTTATTGTACAAGAATTTATAAGACATCTTGTCTAACACATTTGAAATAAATCCTTGAGAAATTTTTGTCAAATATTTGCATTCTTGCATGTATTTCATCATTATAAAAGTTTGATTATACCAATGTTATCAAAAGTCTGAGACATAGAATTTCAAAATCTTAGATATAGAACTATATATATCAAAATTTTAAGTGTCATTTATGCTCCTAAAGTGCATAATTTTAACATGTGGCACTCGATGACATCTACATTCCAATCCCTACATTCAGAAGGCACAAGAAAAAAATAAGTTTATAGGTTACCAAAAAGATTATGAATGTATAAGTAACTAAACAAACCAAAGAACATGACTAGCCAATGCATAGTGAAGTTTATCATCATAAAAGATCTGGGATAATCAAATGCACACCTCAATCTCCTATATCTATCATATATGTATCCAAATACACTTACAATCCACATACAAAACCAAGAACTTATTGGCCCTCAAAAAAATAAAGTAGAAAACTACAATGAACATGTATTGAATGTAACCGTAATGAACATGGAAAACCTTGTAGTGAGTTACACTTACCTACTGAAGTGTCCCTGAAGGGTCATCTCTCTTCTTGAGGGTATTCAATATTGCTTCATGATCAGTAGTACTAATAGTCCAAAGTTCCATTGTCTTTGGTTTTCCTTGATGTTTCAGCAACTCAACATTGGCTGCTATAATAAGGTGTGAATACATGAGAATGGTTTTGTGCTTCTCGTAGTCTTCAAAAGCAGGAATAACATTATTTCTAATCATGTATGTGCGCAACCATGTTCCCGCAACAAAATGTGATCCTGTTGGATATGTGAACATATCATCATTTTTCATCGGTTGTGCAAGTTTCTGCTTTCCTCGTACATAATGTGCTAACTAGTAATATGATCTCTCATCATTCCCCTGTGGTGCAACCAATGCAAATTAAACATGTCTTGACTGTAGAAGATCTAAAAGATGGTCATAGTCAAGTGAACAATCCATGTCATCATTTATTATAGAGAGTGTGACAGATAAAGGAGTTAGATAATGTGGAACCCACGTATTGACCCACTCACTTGGCTCACATTGATCCCAATCACATTGAAGACACCTCAGACAAAAACAAGCCAACTCTCATGTCGAAATGGTCCATGTACTAGCATATGAGCTTTGAAATGAATGCATTTTTGAAGAATCTTTCATGGTTTGACAATCCAACCTATCTCCAATTGTGCCCAACTCAACCAACCAAAAGAATCTACGCACTGCTGAATCAAGAGTCCCCCCTGTGACAGTGCTGAAGTATACCAATCAACAATAGAACAAGCATCAAGGAGTTCAGCACCTGAAATCCTGAATTTCTCCTTAACTAGAGCTCTCTTTACACATGCACCTGTTCCATCATGCTTCCCTTTTCCATGACCAGACTTAAAAAAACTCCAAATATGAGGTACACCTGTCTCTACATGCTTTCTACATAACCAATAAAACATACAATCATTTTTGAATTGACCTGTGTAATTATCTGACCAAATGAGATGTCTATCCATAGAAATATCATTTTCCCACATCCACTCAAAATAGTTATCAAAGCAATGTTGGACATACTCGTGAGAGTGAGATCTATCATCGCTCATATAAAAATGGTATTCTCAGATTATCTTTCGGTCATCTTCTGTACTATCAGGGGAATGTCTATATGTTATGTGCACAAAAATAGCAACCTGAATAGAATTCTAATATTGATCTTGCAACTTATTTTGGGGCTACAATGTATAGTTCTCTACAAAGTCAACGACCAATATAATAGTGCCAATCGGCAAAGTGTCCTTACAAATCCTGAATTGTTGATCCAACCATTGAGACCTGTGACTATGCCTTGCATACTTGTAAAAAATATTCTTCCTGAAATCTAAAATAAAATTAGCTACATTGCATTCTTTTGTAACCAATTCACATCTAGAGCCTTCACCTCCATTTTTCAATGTATATTTAACAGTTTCATATACCTTTTTTTGGACAATTGGCTTTCCAAAATCATGTTCATAGCCCTCATGAAAACATGAAACAAACTTCACTAGCCCACCACACTCTGAGCACTTGTCGCTTAAGAAATCTTGTCTATAGAAGAAACATCCATCATATCTAGGACATAAAAAATGATCTAGCAAGTCTCTATATGATTTTGGAAGAGTACTTGCACCACACTCCTCCAACATTTCACTAGTATGCAAATTAAAATGAATGGATCATAACAATTCATGATACATTGAAAGCTCCACATGATATTTGCAACAATAAGTATTTTGAATCTTAAGAGGCACACAAAAAAAGGCTTCAATTTTTCAAAAGTTCTTTATGATATTTTCAATGTTGGATGTGTTTCACAAAATTTTTTGAACAACATTGTTTGACTCACCTCCAATTAATGCTTTGGATGCAAGGTGCGGTCTCGAATGCTGATTCTCAACTTCAAGACATCCTTCACATTTGGTGACACACTTGAGTTAGATTACCAAAATAGTTGAATTTGATCCTTCACATCATCGGTAAGCTTCTTGTCACAAAGTGGAAGTCTCCCACCATAAGCCCGTGTATCATTTTGAAGAGGATCATCAAGTATTTCTCTTCTTGCAAGTGCTCTATCCAAAGTTCTACAATTTAGGTTCAAGTCAACACAAGTTTGTCTCATCAAACGAGCCTTTCTCAAATGATGACTTACTAAGGATGTTTCAATAACCCTCCTAGTGGCTCTCTTGTCTTTTTCCTTGGTAGTCTTCCCAATGGAATTGAGAGCACTAAAAATATTTCTCACAATTATAGAATTCCTCTCCTTTTTCTTGTTCACACTAATCTTCAATTTGGCTAGAATAGGTCTCATCTTCTGCATCTTTAACAACTGTATAAACAATTGAGATTGCTCAACTAATGTCTTGTGGATAAAAAATTGATCAAAAAGTTTTGAAACCCACAACTGAATGGTTCTTTCTGATCGCTTTCCATCGAAATTGCTCATCATGTTCTCATCAATTTCAAATAACCATTTTGTTGTTCTTGAAGGTCTCAAATTTGAAGTTTGTATTTCTTCCTCACAAGGGAATTTATTTCTCATATAATTTGGAGATGTGTAACGCTGATTTGGTTCTTGTGCACCATTATCATTGTCAATTCCTTCATACTCGAATAGTGGATTGTCATTGTCAATGTCCACACTTCCATTGTCCACATCTACATGTTCATTTTCAAAACCTACATTTTCATCTTCAATCCCTACATTCTCATTTTCAATATTATTGTCATAAATCATTTCAAATTCATGTTCTTCTTCACTTGAAACCACATTTAAGGGTGGGCCTATGCCCACATCTTCATTAAAATTTAACATACCTTGTCTCTTATTTAGATGGGCAACCCTATCCATTTCTCTATACACTTCAATCTCTTCATTTGGGAGCTTCCTCTTTCGTTTATGCTTTCGACGACTACTACTCCCCATGGTGAGACCAAAAAGGTGATTCAACCTTTGATAATATAGAGATTCCAACAAAAAGGGTCAAAAAAGTGTTTTTTGTCTTTCACAATAGATTTCCTGTGAAATTTTCTACAGAAAAACGTGCTTCTTGAACAAGGACCTAGAGAATCAATTTTTGCTTTTGGATACGAGTAAAGCATATTGGATATCCGATAATATCTGATGTATGATAATATCAGATATCTAATATTATCAGATGTCCGATATCTCCCGCCCAAATTTGGATTCAAGATTTTCATTTTCATCCTATTTTTATTTTACTTTATGTATTACTATTATATTTAAACAATATTAATATTAATATTATATTTATATTTATATTATTATTATATTAATATTATATTAATATTATATTCTCTACCTGCTAGAGAGAGAGAGAGAGAGTTCCTACTCCCTCTCTCTACAGTTCATACTCTCTCTCTCTCCCTCTCTCTACAGTTCTCTCTCTCTCTCTCTCTCTCTCTCTCTCTCCTAGGTATTATTATTATACTATAAATATTAATAAATAATTAATACTAGTATTATACTATTATAAAATAGAGAAATAAATAATAATATAATACTAATGCTATTACCATCTAATATTATATTAAAACAAATGAAATTTATAATATATGAACTAAAAATATAAAATTATAAAATTGAAAAAACTTGAATCATAAAATTGAAAAAACTTGAATCATAAAATTGAAAAGCGGCTTGAAATAAAAATGTTGTATTTGGGCGGGAGATATCAAATATATGATAATATCAGATATACGATTAGGCTTGGTAGTTGCTTTGGGTTTTGGCTTTCCAATCCCAAATGTGGATGGTGAACCCAAATGACTTGTTCACCATATTTCCTCTGATCTCCAGACTTAGACAATGTAGCTAACAAAATTTTTTTCACCCAAAATTGATGAAACAAAAAGGATTTCTTAAAGACGTTATCAACTTTCCATCAATATAATTGCTGTTAGAATTCAAGTTCAGTAAATAATTATTACTTAGTTTCTAGTTGAGTTATCTCTAAATTCCTGATTGATAAATTGATTGAAAAACAACTATAAATTTCAAATGGTTTAACCTTTTGAAATCCAGAACATGTGTTACATTCTATACTTTTCCTACTATAAGAAAAAAAAAGTTTGCAATTTTGTAAAGTTTTGAATTAGTTAAGGTGGTCAGACACGAGAGTTTTTTTATTTTGAATTAGTTGTAGCAGAAAATTCATAATTAATTATTTATTTGGTAAAAACTACACAAAAATATGCATCACATCTGGGCATGAGTCTACTACTTATTTTTAGAATCTTGTGAAAATATATCATCATTTGAATATGATTAAGGTGGTCAGACATACACGTACTTTTTTATTTTTTTCCTAAAATTTTTGTACTACTGCATTGAAATATAAAATATTGAACAATTAGATTAATTTTTTTCAGACAAGGGCTAGTATTTTAGAAACTACATTCAATTTCCTACAGATTCTGTTCTTACAACTTTTTCACATAAGGTTGATAAGATGTTCAACTTTTTACATCAAGTTGACTAACCCTGATTTTCTGATTTTTCATTGCCACTTAAGGCCATAGCTTGGTATACCATGATCCTACATATACCCTAACTATTTTATTTTTTTTGAGGTTGTGGGGGCGTGGTTCATGATCACATAGGTAGACTTGTCACGACAATGGCACTCCCTTTGGGGATTCAAACAAACCATTATGTCGAGGCTATGGCTATCTATCTGGGATTAAGGATGTCTAGAGATAAAGGTATAACTAATTTTTGGTTAGAAAGTGACTCTCTGAACATATTTAATTGTCTCAAAGGAACCTCCCCCTAGTTGGACCATTAAAACTATTCTAATGAATAGCCTAAGGCTATTTGAGGGGTTTGAAAATGTTATAATATCTCACATTTATCATGAGGGGAACTGTATAGAAGATCACCTTGCTAACTTGGGTGTCAGCGCACATCAAATATTAGATTGGGATATGAATAATCATATCTGAATAAGCCTAAGATAGCATCTCCATAATGATGATTAAGGATGGTGAGTTATTGCATGCCTGGAGAATGATGATTTCATACATGCGAGTGAACATGGATAGACTGGCCTCTTTATTCCAACTGCAAATGTATTTGTGGGTGGTATTTTGCTTACATTTCCTCTCTGCAAACTAGGGTTTTCATGCCAAATCCATGGGAGGAGACATAAATCACACTGAGCCTATTATCTATGATAGATGATAGAATATTAAACCCTTTTGGAGTTTCTTCTCCGAGGGGGCCTAACTGGATACATGGAGAAAGTTCATGGAGTTGAAACCATTTTCATGGAGACTTTTGTTGAAGGCTAGAAGGATAGTGTTCTGCATGCATACAGGCTCAATTTGGTGATCAATGAAGAGCTTGTCACCCATGTTTCTAATACCCTCTTTGAAATTAGGATGTTCTACAAAGATAAGAAATCTGTAGTCGATGCCGTGGATTTTTTCTTCTTTCGGGTGAATAGGAAAAGACCCTCAAATGCATTGATGGAAGTTTCAAAAGATGTTCTCTTCCAAGCCCATGGTTGGACGTCACTAAGGTAATTATGTGCTACCTCACTTTATATGGGAGGTTTGGTAGTATTATCAGCTACCATTTCATGATCTTGAATAATTTCCTTCCTGACAAGGTTATTTCTATTCCATTTTATTTGGTTTCTTCACTTAACCATAACGTTGTAGCTCATAGGAAGAAACCCTCCTCTTCAATCCTTCATGAGGGTCTTATTATGTTGATTATGGAACATTTCAAAGCCCTCCATGTGGATAAGTTCCCCCCTCCTAAAACTTGTATTGAGTTTAAGAAAACTATTAGGGTTCACCCAAGGGACACAAATTTCACACGAATGTTGATTCAGATGGAGACGAGGATTCCCATATTTATAAGGGAAAAGGTAAGTTAAAAATTGGTTTTTCTACACCTTCCTCCTCTTAGAAGAAGATAGTGTTGTCCTTGAAGGATAAGGACTCTAATTACCAACCCCCCATAGAGGTTATCCCTAACTCTTTGGCCAATAAAGGGAAAAGAGGAAATAAGGCCATTTTCAGTATCATACACAATAGAAAGGAAAGGTCAAAATCACTAAGCCTTCTCCTAAGTATTGGAAAAAAGCCTCCCACACGAATCCTCTATCACTTCCAAAACAAAGGTCTCCCTGTTCTTTAGGATTCCAAATATGAGGATAAGGGGAATGAATCCCTTGTTTTAATGAGTTGTGTTGATATTGAGAAAGTGAATGAAGTTTATACTCCCATGGATATATGTAGGGACACTCCGCTAGAAAAGGGTTTTTCATTTTTGGATAATTCTTCTATCAATACATTGGTGAAGATTCTATTGCATAATTAGGAGGCTATTTTTGATTGGATTATTAAAGAGATTAATAATATGAAGAACAACTCTCCCTTTGTTTGGAAACTAGATAATATTCTTGCAAACACCCACACTTTGGTAAAATATATCAAAGATTTCAAGAATGAGCATGAAGAGAAAATATGTAAGCTAGAAGATAACATTAAGGCAACTTAGGTTAAGTTGAAAAAGGTTGTTTCTATCAGTAAATCCACCATGAATGACATCAATGAAGGTATAAGAAAACTCAATGAGCAAGTTGTTGTTGTTCACAACCTTCTAAAGGAGGATCCATAGGTGAGGAAGAGGAGTTGAGACATTGTAGAGAAAAAAGGATGTTGAGGTCAAGATAGGGATCACCTCTACTATGCCATGTCTTGCTATCAACCTGAGAAGCAAGAACAATGGTTTGACCCCTTTAGACAACTTAGTCAAGAAAGTGAAGGGCATTAATGAGGACATCATTAGGAAAAATGATAATATAGTTAAGATATTATAGGTTAGTTTGGGGTTTGTTTTCCCCTTTGTTTTGTTGCCTTTTGTCGTCTGGTTCTTGTCTGTTTGGTAGCTGTTTTATCTTTTGAAGAGGAACTTTATTTTTGATGTATAACTTGGGTTTCTGGTCCCTGTAAAACTAGTTTTCTCCTAATAAAAATACTATTGATTTTTTGTAATTGAATGAATACAATAGTAACTAGCTATTGTCAAATTAATAATTTAATATATAAGAAAAAAAATGTTACTAGACTAAACATAAATTAGCCATCAACATAGAAATTTTTTGATTGCTGGTAAAAACAGGTTTTACGGGGACCCAAAACCCCTTACAAGCATTACAAAAAAGAAATATTCATTAAGACCACTATACTGGAATAGGGCTGGACACCAGCCCACATAACCCATCAACATAGAAAGTTATGACAGAGTGACATCCTCCATTTTGAAAACAAGTCATGTAATTAAGTCCAAAAGTAACACTGAGAAATAAAAAGGAAAATAGAAATGATTTTTTTGACAAATTAGAACTTAAAGTGTGTTGGTTAACTTCACTCTTCAATATTCATTTATTAAACATATAAGTTCAAAAAATACTATTAGAAACTATTCTATTAGATTCATATTATAAATATTTAAAATAAGATTTTATCATTTATAGGCATGGATTTATGTTTTCTTATTTGTCATGTTCTGAATATCCATAATAAGTATTGATTGATAAATATAATTTTGAGTTTAACAAAACAAATAATTTCATCTTAGTTGGGATCAAAATCTATATAAATCCTTAAAATTATCTTTCTCACCATCTACTTTCCTTATTCAATATTTTTCTTCTATCCCCACAACACTTTTCTACTCAAAAATTATTTTTCTTCCAATACAACAACAATACCCTTTATTAGGAGCAACCGAGAGACATAAGAATTTATTTAAAGGTTATAAGAAATGTCAGGAGTCATCAGGAGTGAGCTTTTCTAGAGCTGTCGGGAGTTGTCCAGCATAGCCAATGCATTAAAATCAGAAAAATAAAATATATATATATCACATTTGTGTTCTTTGTCACCGTTAGATTTCCTTCAAACCGTTCAATTCAAATCTGGAATGACATTTCAATTTCTTCCTCATGTTTATTTACTTTCCTCCTCGTGCGTGTGTTTGTTATGTGTCTTATATATA